>BLBF01000062.1:4321893-4378464 GCA_015471245.1 Laticauda colubrina | reverse complement strand
GATAGATAGATAGATAGATAGATAGATAGATAGATAGATAGATAGATAAAAATAGATAACATTGAATTAACTTGTTGACAACTCTTAGAAATCATAATTGACATTCTTCACGATGACCTGTCCCTAATCTGGCCTTTCATGTCTTCCAAGGGTGCATCTATTGGTACTACAAATGAGTCCATTCACTTTGCTGCTAGTCATTCTCTGTAACTTTTTCTACCTTTGGAACTTTCACATAATGTTTCAGCCTGATCATTTGTATCTCAAATGAGAACTGTGGTTTTATTTGTTTGATGATCAACTTGCTTATTTTTTTGGCTGCTTATGGTATTCTCATGAGTGTTCATCACTATACTTCAAAAGTATCAATACTCTACTATTCCTAATCTGCTCCTTCAAAGTCCAACTTTCACTTTCATAGGGATACCATTAACTGCACTACTCTGATCTTTGTAGGTACAGATACATCACAGCATTTGAATATATCTTCAAAGGCCTTGATGGCCATTCTATTGCATGGTAATTTGCAGTGTATTTTTTGATTTTTTTTTGTTCATTTACTCTAGGTGATTGATCATGTTGTAAGTGGCAGAAGTATTTTTCGGTAACTTCATTGTCAATTATAAGGTTGGTTGTTATACCTTCTCATTAGCATACCATTTACAAATTACACATTTTAGAAATTTGGGAATTTCACAGTAATCTTATAGTTTATTATCATTAAGACAATAGTTTCTGGTACTTTAAAAATAGCCATTATCAGTAAGAATATCTGACAGACTCAGAATATTCCAAGTGAACTTTACTCTAAGCAATTAGTAAGCTCTATGCATTTCTCATTTCTTGCTTTCTGAAATATTTTGGGACCAATCACCCATGAAAAAATAATTTTCTATAACTGTGCCCTGATTAAGTCACAGTACACAAAGTATCATTTTGTGTGATGTTTTAAAACATACATTTTGATATAATTTGTATTAGAAACCTTAAAACTAAAAATAAAACAATAAGAATGAATGTAAATTACCTAGATATCCATATTATAAATAAACCACATGAGTGAAATCTAAAGAGAGATTTGAATGTAGCTCTATATATCTAACTTTGGTGGACTCCATTTAAAAATGGCAAGTAACCTTCTTCATTAAGTTCATTGCTCTCGAATAGGTGTGTCAAACTGGATTTCTTTGAGGGCCAGATCAGCATTGGAGCTTGTGGGCTGGTGGGGGGACACGGCAAGATGGATGCCTCCTGCATACCCTGCTGGCCAAAATAGGGTGCAGGGGGTCTGTATGCAGCCCCCCTGTGGCTCATTTTCACCCTTTATGGCCTCCTGATGCACTCTGCTGGCCATTTTAAGGCCCTTTTTTGAGCCATTTTGGTCCTGTTTTGGAGCCTGTTTTCAGCTGGTAGAATGCTGCAGGAGGTCACAGATGTGTCCCCCCCCACACAGTCAGTTTTAGTCATCAGAGGCATAGTGGGCTGGTCTTTTGATATTTCCAGGCCGGCCCCATGGGCCAGATTCATCCCGTATACCTTGAGTTTGACACCCCTGTTCCAGAATGCTATTATTCAATAAGCTGTTATTGTTTGACAGCAATTGAAAGCATTTAACATTGTATCCATATACCTTATTGAAACTGCTTTCCAGTATGTCTAAAAAAAATACTGGTGTCTATTGCTGAAATCCTTTGGCATAAAGTGTGTATCTTTAATTTGCAGATAAGATTTGGTGACTGGCAGATACCTGAATGCTTTTCAATGCATGGTCTCAGACCTTTATAGCAGTTTGTAGTCATGGTTTATTATTTGATATATACATGGTTTTTTGAAGGAATTAATTTTATTTCTCTACACTTTCTGCTGAGCAATTCATTGCTTCGTGGCTACTGTAAAGGCTATTGGACATTGGGATCTTATCTGTAACTTGGTTCAGCTAACAATCTATAGTAGGCAAATACAGTTAAAAACAATATTATAACTTGTAAATTATAATATTCATGATCTTAAATAAATTTTTTCCCAGAAACAATACAGAAATATTGTTTCTCAGAATATTTCTATCCCAGAAATATTGATCAGGAGATGGTCGATATATATTCCTTTTAATGCATTCCTTTTATTATGAAATTTTTTCCTTTGACCTCCTTTTTGCTCCACTGGAGAAAAGAAACATGCATTTATAGCTTGGTTATTGTTATCATCATCTCTGTTATTTGTAACAGATTCCTTAAGCCCATGTCCCACTGCACCAACTGATGCAAAGAGGATGTAAAACGGACAAAAAAGCTTGCCATCCATTGGAAAACGCAATGCATACGTTGTGTACTCATTGCATACGTGTTTCATATGCTTTGTCCGTCGAGCATCTGTCCACTGCGATTTCATCTGCGCAAGAAGTTTTGAGCTGCACAAAACTTTTTGAGCGGATGAACTTTCCGCCGCGTACGATGTACATCCGCAACACATACGGGCAACAAATGTTCTACGTCTGTTGTCATCCGTTAAACATCCACTGTATCTTCTTGGCATCCTCTGGACATCCTCGCAACTCACATCCACTGCAGCTGAAAACGGAAGGAGGGAGGAAGCGAAAGGTACACGGAACGTCCACACAGCGTTAGTAGCACGGAAATAGAAAGCATGTAAGCGGATGCATCTCATATAAAAAGAATTAAAACGGACAAAATGTTTGTATATGGGATGTATTTCGGATATTTAGGATGTCTGGAGTATGCCTAGAGTATATGGAAGGACACCTAGTGGAAAACCGACATTTCCTATAAAAAGGGGGAAGAAATCACCTGGATCTCAGTATCAGTCCAGCAGACTTGGTGTACAGACCTCTTCACCCTTGGTCTTGCTCTTCCAAATCATCCATTGATCTCCACCATGGTTCATAACACAGTCCATATGGTAGCTGCAATCATTCAACACCAGAACCAAGCCCTGTTCAGACTGTTTCACCTTTTCTACGCAAGAAGAAGGAGACGTCCAAGAGCTGTGTGGGTCCGACGATGGATCAGGAGAAGAGTAGAGTTTGGACTGTATGACAAGCTGATGGTGGAGCTGAGGAATGAAGACCCTCATGCATTCCAGAACTTCATGAGGATGCCACCACCCATGTTTGATGAAATTGTAGAGCGTCTGAGACCCAGGTTGACCAAGCCTAGCACCAACTTCCATCCCAACCTGGACCCTGGACTGAAGGTGGCACTGACTCTGCGGCACCAGGCCTCTGGAACCACATACAGAAACATGCAGTATGCCTGGAGGGTGCCACAGAACACCATCAGCATTGTGGCCAGAGAAGTGGTGCAGGCCATCATCGAAGAATACCTGGAGGAGCTCCTCCAGTGTCCCACCACTGAAGAAGGCTGGAGGAAAGTTGTAGAACAGTGGTATCAGAGGTGGAACTTTCCCCACACCGTTGGAGCCATAGATGGGAAGCACATGGCCTGCAAAGCGCCAGCCAACTCAGGGTCCTCTTATTACAACTACAAGGGCTTCTTCAGTATCATCCTCTTTGCCATGGTTGATGCTGACTACAAGTTCATGTACATCGATGCTTCAGGCAACGGGTCAGCTTCAGATAGCCAAGTATACAATGCCAATAACCTCAAGGATGGGCTGGAACACAACCTCATCATGGGTTTTCCAGATCCAAACCGCCTACCCAATGAACCACAAGATGTGCCTTACTTCATCGTGGGTGATGACGCCTTCTCCCTCAGAACCTACCTCATGAAGCCCTACACTTCAAGATACCTCACCCGTGAAGAGAGGATCTTCAACTACAGGCTGTCCAGGGCAAGACGGGTGGTGGAGAATGCCTTTGGCATCCTGGCCAACAGGTTCCAGGTACTTCTCACCACCATGCAGCATCGCCCAGAGACCGTGAGGAGGATCGTAGAAGCTTGCTGCATCCTGCACAATCTCATGCGCACCCGCTACCCAGTCTTGAAGAACAGGCTTGTGGACCGTCAACAAGGCAATTGGGACATGGAGCCTGGTGAATGGAGGCGAGGGCAAAACCTGATAGATACTATTGATGTTCAAGGCCCCAACAGAGCCTCACGTGAAGGGAAGAATCAGCATAACCTCCTGAAACACTGGTGCAACTCCCCAGCTGGAGCAGTGGAGTGGCAAGACAGGATGATAGATGGTTAATGGATGCTTCCTTGAGCCTGTCTCATAACACTGATGAGATTGTGCCCTGTATGTTGAGTGGCCCTACAATGAATAGGGCATTAATAAAGAGCTTTGTTTATTTTGAAATGTGTTGATCAATGAATAAATTGTTATTGATAAAAAAGGGCCATAGGTGTGGCAGCTGGGAGGGTGGACCATACAGTCCCACTATGCTTGCACTGGAGGTTTATCTCTCCCACAGCTATCCTTACCTATCCCACAACTATCCTTACCTATCCCACAGCTATCCTTACCCATCCCACAACTATCCTTACCCATCCCACAAGCATGCAAAGGCTTAACCATTTTTTCAAAGTTTTCACCAACACTTCATTAAGTAAAAATATGGACCAAGTGTGGGAAGCAAAGATAACCTTTATTAATAACTGTCTTCAGTAAACTGTATGACTTTATTAAAAAAGCAAAATGAACCAAGTAAAGTGTCTTTAAGCAAAGATAAAGTGAACAGGTAGCAACTCAGTCTCTGGCACTATTCTCAGTCACTCTGAGGCATGTCCCTGGTCTCAGTTGTCAAGCGGCCAGGGATTGTGGAGGTGGCTGTGGATGAAGTGTTGGTCTGAGGCACCATTGGGGTGCTTGGCCCTGAGAGTACAACAGGGGGTGGTGTGTTTAGGAAGCTCTCAGAGAGCTGACTCAGTCCCGTGAGGTTGAGAGGCCCTTCATCAAGGACCTGGGATGTTAGGCTGAATACTGATGACAGATTGTCCGTTGATGGGCTTGGCTGTGGGGTGGAGGAAGGAGCAGTGTAGTGGGGCTGTCTGGTCTGCAGCTGGGTGAGGTGAGGCATCTGTGGCATGCAATAAACCTGGGCCTGGACTGGGAAGGGCTGCCTCTGCTGTGAGAAGTCCTGGTCCTCGTAGCCTTGGTAGGTGAGGGGCTGTTTAAAGCCATGGAAGGGCTGTGACATCACCTGGGGTGGAGGAGCAGACCTGGACTGGGTAGGAGCAGCTTCAGCTGGGCCTGGAGGTTTGTGCAGAAGTGCTATGATCTTCTGCTTCATCATCTGGTACTGGGCCTTGGGCAGGTCCATGAGGGTCTGGCTCATGTAGGTGATGAAGGGCTTGCGGTTGGAGGATGGTATGTCGCTGTGGACCAGCTGAGAGAGAAATTCTGTGCTGGTTTTGATTGTGTCCCTGATCTCCAGAAGGACAGTGTGGCTCTGACCCTCCAGTCTGCCTCTCTGCCTGCTTTCTGTGGAGGTGGAGTTGGGTGTGGGTGTGGGTTGGTCTCTGGTGGCTGCCGCTTCCTCCTCCATTTGTGACAGGGGATTCTCCACATCCTCTGGCATGGGGAGTGCAGCTGTCGGGGGGGGTTATGCCATGGGGCCCTCCGAAGGCACCTGCCTGGACAGGGCAGTTGTCTCCTTGCTGGAAGAGGAGTGGCTCTCTGTGGGTTGTCTGAGGGAGAGGTTTGTCAGAGAGGCTGCTCCTTGGTGGCAGACCTCACCCTCCAGGAAGCTGCACTTGGCCATGACGTACATCTCCTGGTCAGTGAGCTTGACAGTGGCCTGCCCAGATTTCTTCAAGTATAGCTTGCCATACCAGGTTTGCATGTGTTTCCACCATCCAAGGAGTAGGTCTGAAGTGTAGTCCAGGCTCTCTGCCTTGTCTCTCCAAGCTGCCTGTTTTTTCTTGGTGTTGCGATATAGTCTGTGGCCCTTTCTCCATAGGTACTCGTTCTCCCTCAGCCATTCCAGCACCTCCTCCTCATGCTCCTTGGAAAGGGTGTACTGTTTCCCTTCTCCTTCCCTTGCCTCTTCCTCCCTCTGGCAGGGGCTTGAGCAGCAGCGCCTTCAGGGGCTTGAGCAACAGGGCTTTGAGGGCCTTGGGGCTGGTCCACCACAGCAGCAGCACCACCACCAGCAGCAGCAGGAGAAGCACCAGCAGCACCAGCAGGAGAAGCACCACAAGCAGCAATACCAGCAGCACCAGCAGCACCAGCAGGAGAAGCACCAGCAGCAGCAACACCAGCAGCAGAAGCACCAGTAGCTTCAGAGTCAGTGCCAGGGGGTGGGATTATGGTTCTGTCCTTCTTGCCAGGGCTGGCAGGAGGAGGCACAGGCTTTCTCTTCTTCCCTGACTGATGAACCATGGTGTTATTCAAAGATGTCTGTGGCAGCACGTTTTCCTCTGAATGCTGACTGCTTGCGAGCTGCATCATTTTATATCCACGGAGCTGATGCAATTCATTCTCCCCGTATGCGCAGTGAACGCTTTGCATCTGCTATGCATCCTATAGGCGTCCGTGATGAATCCATGTCATCTGCTACGCATCCGCTCCTTCTGCTATGCGTCCTCTTTGCAATTCTCCCCCAGAAGTCCTTCGGATGTGTCATCCACTTCCATCCGCTTCCATCCGCTAGGCTTCCTACAAACATCCACTTAACATCCTCGCTACGTACTACCCCCATCATTCCGTTCTGTTGTTTTCCATTCTGCAAATTTGGGGCACTTTTTGGAGCGGATAAGAATGGATGGAGCCACCCCCGAAATTCTGCTCGTCCTCTGTGTCCTTTTTGCATACGTTTTGCATCCGTTGGCCAGTGGGACCTAGCCTTTAACAAATTCATGCTTTAAGCCCATGTCACACTGGCCAACGGATGCAAAAAGGACACAGCGGACGAGCAAAATGTTCCATCCATTGTTATCCGCTCTCAAAAGGGGCAAAAATTTGCATAACCGGAGCGGATAATACAGACGCGGGGAGGATGCAGGGCGGATGCAAAGCGGATGCGGAACGGAAGCCCAGCGGATGGAAGCGGATGGGAGCAGATGGTGCAACCGCAGGGCTTCCGGGGGGCCTCAGCGAAGCGGACACGGAACGGATACAGCGGATGCAGAGCGGACGCCAAACAAATGAAGCGGATGCACAGCGGAAGCCTAGCGGATCCCTGGCATTAATTGCACATGCGGGGAGGATGCATTGTGTCAGCCAGCAGATATAACGGAAGCAGCTCGGAAGCAGGTCGCCATTCAGAGGAAAGACCTGCTGACGGAAGGATTGGCTGCCTTGCCTGCCCTGCCTGCATGTCTGCCTGCAAGCCTTGATGCCACCCTCCCTGCCAGCTT
The DNA here is from genome assembly GCA_015471245.1 of Laticauda colubrina. Classification (NCBI taxonomy): domain Eukaryota; kingdom Metazoa; phylum Chordata; class Lepidosauria; order Squamata; family Elapidae; genus Laticauda; species Laticauda colubrina. Next base: position 4,371,184 of record BLBF01000062.1, on the reverse strand, counting down.
CCCTGCCAGCCAGCAACCCCACAACCATGCTGAAGCACAGCAAGCCTCAGCCATCTGCTGCCAGCCCTTGTTCTGCTGGGGCTTCTGCAGCATGGGCTCGTTCTTCTGGGGCTGGGGCTTCTGCTGCTTCTGCTTTTGGAGGAGCTGATGAGAAGAACTCCAGCACCAGCCACCTCCACAGCACCTGCACCCTTCACCCCTGAGACTGAGCGACCAAGAGAAGTGCCAGAGACTCATTTTTGTCTTATAGCTTGTTGTTTATAAAGTCTATTTTTGATTCACACACTTGCTTCATTTCTTTTTTTTAATAAAGTCTTGCTGGAAACTTTTAGAAATGGTTTAAGCCTTTGCATGCTTGTGGGATGGGTTAAGATAGCTGTGGGATGGGTTGAGATAGCTGTGGGATGGGTTGAGATAGCTGTGGGATGGGCAGGGATACCTGTGGATGGGTAATAGCTGTGGGATAGATAAACCTCCAGTGCAAGCACAGTGGGACTGTATGGTCCACCCTCTCTGGTGCCACACCTACGGCCCTTTATTATCAATAATAATGTCATAATTATCCACCCATGTCAACACAAACACAATTCTTTATTAAACGTCCTGTTCATTGTAGCCCAACCAAACATACATGGCCCAATCTCATCCGTGTGACGAGACAGGCTGAAGGAAGCATCCATTAAGCATCTATCATCCTGTCTTGCCACTCCACTGCTCCAGCTGGGGAGTTGCACCAGTGTCTCAGGAGGTTGAGCTGCTTCTTCACCTCAGGTGAGGCTCTGTTGGGGCCTTGCACATCCTCAGTGTTGATCAGGTTTTGCCCTTGCCTCCATTCCCCAGGCTCCATGTCCCAATTGCCTTGTTGACGGTCCACAAGCCTGTTCTTCAAGGCTGGGTAGCGGGTGTGCATGAGATTGTGCAGGATGAGCAAGCTTCCACGATCCTCCTCATGGTCTCTGGGCTATGCTGCATGGTGGTGAGAAGTACCTGGAACCAGTTGGCCAGGATGCCAAAGGCGTTCTCCACCACCCGTCTTGCCCTGAACAGCCTGGAGTTGAAGATCCTCTCTTTACGGGTGAGGTATTTGGAGTTGTAGGGCTTCATGAGGTAGGTTGTGAGGGAGAAGGCATCATCCCCCACAATGAAGTAGGGCACATCTTGCATGTTGTTGGGCAGCGGGTCTGGATCTGGGAAGCCCACCATGTGGTTGCTTTCCAGACCCTCCTTGAGGTGACTGGCATTGTATACCTGGGCATCTGAAGATGAGCTGTTGCCTGAAGCATCAATGTACATGAACTTGTAGTCAGCATCGACCATGGCGAAGAGGATGATGCTGAAGAAGCCCTTGTAGTTGTGATAAGTGGACCCCGACTTGGCTGGCGCTTTGCAGGCTACGTGCTTGCCATCTATGGCTCCAACGGTGTGGGGGAAGTTCCACTTCTGATACCACTACTCTGCAACTTTCTTCCATCCTTCTTCAGTGGAGGGGCACTGGAGGAGCTCCTCCTTGTATTCTTCGATAATGGCCTGCACCACTTCTCTGACAACAAAGCTGATGGTGCTGGGTGGCACCCTCCACCGTACTGCATGCTCCTGTAGGTGGTCCCTGAGGCCAGGTGGAGCAGAGTGAGTGCCATCTTGAGCCCAGGTTCCAGGCTGGGCGGGAAGTTTGTGTTTGTCTTGGTCAACCTGGGTGTCAACCACTGTACAACTTCATCAAACATGGCTGGAGGCATCCTCATGAAGTTCTGGAATGCCCGAGTGTCTTCGTTCCTGAGCTCCACCATCAGCTTGTTGTACAGTCTGTACTCTGCTCTTCTGGCTAACCATCTTTGGACCCAGACTTTTTTGGGGTGGCTCCTTTTCTTCCCGTAGTAGAGTTCACAGAGCCTGTAGATGGTTTCGCACTGTTGCAGAAGGATGGTGGCTGCCGAAAAGACTTTGTCACAATCCACGGTGGACATGACTGGATGCTGTGGAAGAGGAAGAGTCAGATGAAGGCTGCAGAGGTCTGCACAGCTAGGCTGCTGGTCTGAAAGTGAGATGCAGATGAGTTGCTCCCCCTTTTTATGGGCAGTATAAGTGTCCCTTTGCATCCTCTAGGCATCCTCTAGACATCCTTATATCCGAGATAGGTCCCCTCTGCAAACGTTTTTCCCGCTTTAAACGCTTTGTTTCCGCTAGGCATCTGTTCTGCATCCGTTCTGCATCCATTCTGCGTCCTTTCCGCTTCTTCCCTGCGTCTGAGCGGATGCGAGTTGCGCGGATGCGCAGCGGATGCCTAGTGGATATAGCGGATGCGTAACAGATGCGTAACGGATGCGTAGCGGATGCGTAGTGGATGCAGAACGGACGAACTGGATACATTTTCCGCGCAAAAGTTTTAGGCAGCCCAAAACCTTCGGAGCGGATGAAACGTCAATAAATGGATGCTGGACGGATAGAGAGGAAGCCAAACGGAGGCAGTGAGTACATCGCATTTTCGAACGGATGGAAAGGTTTTTTGTCCATTTTACATCCTCTTTGCATCCGTTGGTTCAGTGTGACATGGGCTTAAGACTGATTCCTCTAAAAGGCTCTCCTCCACCTTCGATCTCCAATAGAAAGGGTGAACTGCTGCATCTGCCTGATGTACTCTGCACACCCTGATGTCCTGTCTTAAGTTCAATGAACATAACACCAACATCCTGAAAATGGATTTTTGTAAATTGGAAGCTTTTCTCTCTTCCAATTGAAATTATCCACCAAGAAACAGAACATTGTTTGAGCTAAAATTGTTTTACTTGTTTGTGTAGCCAATAAAGTTTGCAGTTTTCCAGTTTAGGTTACTGCTACCTCGGTAAAAACATAAGATCACTTCTACCACAGCCCACTTCAGCTATATTTATATTCCAAAAATAGTTCAAATTTTTGAGGGAATGTATTTAAAGCAATGTTAAAATGTTCATTTTTGAAATGTCAAGTATTAAGAGTTCAGTCCTCCGCTAAAGTATTTGGAAATAACTCCCACTAGATGGAACAAGATTTACTTTTTGTGATTAAACTTGCACAGAATTGGCCTATAAAATATCAGAAGGAGGGGTAGGGTACCTAGAGTCGCTTTGTATTGCAAAACCCAATAAAAACATTTCCTCATGGTGTCTTCCCTTGGAATTAAAGCAAACAAACAAACCCCAAAGCTGAGATGTGCCATATAAAAGATTGTACAATGAAAGAGATGTTATTTGTATGTATCTGATTGTCACTAGAATCACAGGCATTGATACTAAAGAGGCATCATCACTTCTTTAGCTATGATTCAAAATTCTTTTCTTTTGAAACACAAACGCACACTTTTTTCTTTATGAAACTAGGAATTAATTAGAAAAAGTATCGAAGAATTTCTCTGCACCAATTCTAAATGTTGGTGAGTTAATTGAATTCTTTTCTAAATGAAGTTTGAAAAGACATTGCAACAGAGTAATATGTGATGAGAAGACTACATTCAGGCATCGTTCCTTTATATAAATCTAAACTTGTCTACAATACTATGCACAATGCTTTCGAAGTAAGCTCCACTGATGACATAGGAGTTGACTGGTAACAAATATGCTTACACTGAATCAGAGCTGCTGTTCATTCATTACTTATTATCCAAATTGGCATTTTAGACAGAGACTTACATCTAATTCTAGAGCTTTCTGGAACTCTTCCAGATACTTGCAACATTTGGCATTTTAGACAGAGGCTTACATCTAATTCTAGAGCTTTCAGGAGCTCCTCCAGATACTTGCAACAGCCACTATCCAGTAATGATAGTGAAAGAGCAGCATCTTACAGTCTCTTGGCCTTCTCTTCTGGGCTGTAGGACTGGGGACATATGTAATAGGTTTGCTTTTTAAAGTTCCTAAACCAACATCAAAAGTGCAGTGCAATAATCTACTGATATTTATTCAGTTCTTGTTTCCAGAAATGCAAACAAACATGTATTTTATGGGTATTAAAAATGAGCTCATACAGTATATGATGGAAATAACTTGCAAATATGTGTATTATATTATAGATATGTTTATTCAGGCAAAAGTAATCAGGAATGAATACATACCATCTTAGGCATTTCCCCCCCAAAATTGTAAACTGATATGGAAAGAGGAAAAGGAATTTTAGGTTGGAAACTGTTAGGAATGATAGTCACTTAATAGTTGGGTTGGCAATATATAAACCAGGATAGTTATTTAATACTGTTGTATCTTTAAGAGAATGCTATAATTGTGATTGGCTGAGGTTCCTCCGATGGCCATAAGATGGAGCCAGAAACCTGGTTTGCTCTTCTTGCATTTTCCCTATTACCTTTTGCCTAATCATCGTTCTGCTTGGATTGCTGTGAGTGTTGCAAACTGTTAGCAAACTCTGTTTACTGAACTTTGTTTATGATACTGGACTTCATTTCTGGATTAACCCTGGACTGATTTTATTGAATATTATCTGCTTTAACCATGTATGATTTGAACTGTTTGTTGGACTTTGTTTACCCATTTACAGGAAGTAAAACCTACATTTTACTGTTCAGTGTATCTGTATGCTGGTTGCGTGTTATTCCTCATCACTCTCACTATGTTTCCCTGAGTGCACTCATTCTCCTAATGGGGAATACCTCAACAGAAACTGAATAAAATCAGATTTGACAGATCTGCTTATTCCAATGTTAGCAGTTACATAGATTAGGCTCAGAAGTAAAGGGCAAGTCAATAAATGACTGAAACAGCTATGAATATAAGATGTGGTTCTTCAGGGAAGGAGCTTCTGAGGAATTATATTCAAATTGCTTCCCCAAAAACAGGCAGTTACAGTGGGTTGGACTGTAGAATTGTTTTAAAGCAAGAGCATCTAGAAGCATCAATAAAGCATACTTTCTTTTTAAAGTGGTTTGCTTTTTTTGTTTTTTCTCTTTCCTTTGATGTTACCATTCAGTATTTTCATTATGATTTATTCTCCCACATCCCTTTAAATTATGACAATAGCAGTAAAAACAGAGTAAAGCAAAAGATGGTTTTGAAGTGAAATATATTTTTCTTCAAAATCTTTCTAAGAATTTTTACCTGGGATCAATGTAAAAATGACCTTTTGTAGTTACCCCACCTTTCTTTTTCCTACCTTTTAAAGATTGACCAAGCAAGATCTAAAAGTAATTTTGTAAGTTTTAGGAATGTTAATTATAATTAATGTTAAATATAGCTTAAAGGTCGTAGCTTAAGGTTCAGTGTACTGTGTGAATCCAGATGATATTAACATTTTCAATAAACTGTGATAAAGAAAAATGCTTTAATATAGTATATGAAACCACATCTACCCAACACATTAAACTAATATCGCTAGCTAATGTGATTGCAAGACCACTTCCTTATCTTCATCCTGACCATTTTCTGAAACATAGGTAAATGCACTGTGCACTATTCATTATGACCTGTGCAATTTGTTTCTTTGTTTAAAGAAATAAACAAAATCCATATATGTGGATCAAATATTGCAATTCTGGGTGATTAATAACAAACATCAAACAAAAGATAGAATAAGCTCAGCATCAAACAAAAAATACAATTCCAGTTCAAAAAAAAAAAATGTTAATACATTATCAAGTCTCATACTGATATCCAGCTCCAGATGGGAACACAACTGCAATATAGCTGTAGTGCCTAATTTTTAATAATCATATTATTAAATTATATTTTTAAGACCAAGAGAGTTTGAGTTAAACATATAATATCTGTTCCAATGAATGTAGAATGATTATAGATCTGAATAGGGAATGAGGAATATCTATGAGTGAACACATACATCTATGTAAAAAAGGCATGGCCATGTAGTTATGGTTCCCATTTTACAGCTGGGTAATTATAAGTTTTATATTGATCCCATGCAAAGTCCTTAAGATCAAAATCTTAAGAATGTACTTCAGTCATTAGCCATCTCTTATTTATCCCAATTTTTGTTAGTATTGTCAAAATCTAAAAGGGAGAGGCAAGGACAGATATATATAGTATAATGGAAATGTTATATGGTAATATCAAACAAAAGAGATATTTTTTTCTTGCTTCAAAAAAGTTCAATTAAATCTTAATCTGTAGTTTTAATATTTTAATTATTTTTCTACTTGCTTTATGTTTTTTACTTGTTTTATAACCTGTGAGCCATCTAGAGTCACTAAACAAGGGAGATCGGTGCTCTAAAAATTAATTAAACAATCAAACAAATAAAGAAATGTGTTTGATTGTGTTTGGAGTTTGACAAAGCCTTCCACATTATATCCTGGGCTATTACATGCAAAGAAGTTCTTAGCAGATAAAGGATTTCCAGAATGCAGGTTAAGGTCAGGATAATAAGGTTCAGTTTAATTCAAATTTTAGTTACTTTGTATAATTAAATATGCAACGTTATTGTTCTTATAGAGAACAATGTAGCATTTGTGAAATAACAAATGCTTAAAAATTATACCTCATGGTCATACACATTTATAAGAATATTTTTCTAAACAAATTTTTTGAAACAAATGTCATGGTTATGGACATTACAAGGTTTTTTTTCCCTTCTTTTTCTTTTGGAAGGGGAGAGTATTTCATTGAGATAGTTATTATCTTAAGGCCCTGTCACACTGCCCAATGGATGCAAAACGATTGTAAAAAGGACCCAGCGGACGAGAAAAATGTTCCATCAGTTGTTATCCGCTCTCAAAAGGGGCGAAAATTTGCATAACCAGAGCGGATAACACGGAAAGGAACGGACGGTGGGAGGACGCAGGGCGGATGGAAAATGGATGCAGAGCAGAAGCCTAGCGGATGGAAGCGGATGGGAGTAGATGGCACATCCGCTAGGCTTCCGGGGGACCTCAGAAAAGCGGACACGGAACGGATACAGCGGATGCAGAATGGACGCGAGCGGATAAAGTGGATGCACAGTGGATGCACAACGGATGAAGCGGATGCAGAGCGGACGCCTAGCGGATGCACAGCGGAAGCCTAGAGGATGCCTGGCGTTAATTGCGCATGCACGGGGGATTTATTGCATCAGCCCCGCGGATATAAAGGAAAGCAGCTCGGAAGCAGGTCACCATTCAGAGGAAAGACCTGCTTCCAGACGCATTGAGTGCCTTGCCTGCCTGCCTTGCTGCCTGCCATCCTGCCAGCCTTGCTGCCTACCTTGGTGCCTGCCTCCCTGCCAGCCTTGCTGCCTGCCTTGGTGCCTGCCTCCCTGCCAGCCAGCAACTCCACAAACATGGGGAAAAAGAGGAAGCCTCAGCCATTTGCTGCCAGCCCTGGCAAGAGGGACAGGGCCATCCTCCCGCCCCCTGGCCCTCACTCTGCTTCTGCTGGGGCTTCTGTAGCACGGGCTCACTCTTCTGTGGCTGAGGCTTCTGCTGCTTCTGCTTTTGGAGGAGCTGATGGTGCTGCTTCTGGCGGTGGTGCTTCTGCTGGTGCTTACTCTGCTGAGGCTGCTTCTGGCGGTGGTGCTTCTGCTGGTGCTTACTCTGCTGAGGCTGCTCCTGGAGGTGGTGCTTCTGGTGGTGCTTACTCTGCTGAGGCTGCTCCTGGAGGTGGTGCTTCTGCTGGTGCTTACTCTGCTGAAGCTACTCCTCGTCCTGCTGGTCCTGCTGGTCCTACTCGTGCTCCTGGACTTACTCGTCCTGCTTGTCCTGCTTGTGCTCCTGGTCTTGCTCGTGCTCCTGGTCCTGCTCGTGCTCCTAGTCCTGCTCGTGCTGCTGCTGATGATGATCCTGCTGGTGATGCTGCTGCTGCTGCTGCTGCTGATTATGATCCTGCTGGTGATGCTGCTTCTGCTGCTGCTGCTGCTGATGATCCTGCTGCTGCTGCTGGTGGTGGTGGTGGTGTGGAGGAGCAGCCCCTACAAACTGGAAGCCCCTCTGATGAGGGCCCATCTGGTCCTGGCAAAGGGAAGAAGAGGCATATGCGGGAACGGGAGAGGAGGCAATACTCCATTGAGGAGGAACATGAGGATGAGGTGCTGGAGTGGCTGAGAGAGAATGACTATCTGTGGCGGAAGGGACACCGGCTGTATAGGGACACCAAAAGGAATCAGGCTGCTTGGAGAGAGAAGGCGGAGAGCCTGGGCTACACATGGGAGGTGCTCCTCAGTTGGTGGAAACATATGCACACCTGGTAGGGGAAGCTGCACCTCAAGAAATCTGGCCAGGCCACGGTTAAGCTGACAGACAGAGAGACCTATGTCATGGCCAGGTGCAGCTTCCTAGAGGGTGAGATCCGCCACCGAGGAGCAGCAGCAGCAGCAGCCCCTCTCACAACCCTCTCTCTCCAGCAGCCTGCTGAGAGCCAGTCCTCTTCCGGCCGAGAGTCAGTTCCTGTCTCCAGGCAGGTTTCTGTGGAGCATGCCATGGCGGAGAACCCACGGACAGGTGTTTTAACCATGGTGGAGCACGTGGAGGACTCCCTGGTGTAGTGGGAGAAAGGAGATGGCACTTCCACCACAGCCCTACCCGCATCCGCCCACAGCTCCACCTCCACAGAAAGGCAGAGAGCCAGACAGGAGGGGCAGAGCCACACTGTCCTGCTGGAGATCAGGGACACCATCCGTAGCAGCATAGATCTCCTTTCTCAGCTGGTCAACACCGACTCCTCATCCTCCAACCGCAAGCCCTTCCTCACCTATGTCAACCAGACCCTCACGGACATGGTGGAACCCCAGTACCAGGTGGTGAAGGGCTGGATCACCGAGCTGCTTCACAACCTTCCAGACCCAGAGGCACCTGCTCCCACCCAGTCCAGGTCTGCTCCTCCATCCCAGGTGATGTCCCTCCTATTCCAAGGCTTCCCACAGCCCCTCACCTACCAGGGCTATGGCTACCAGGAGGTCCAGCAGCACAGGCAGCAGCCCTTTCCAGTCCAGGCACAGAGTCATCAGGTGACACCGTTGCCATCGGTTCCACCGATGCCACCGATGCCACCCATGCCAATGATGCCACCAACGACAGCGATGCCACCCACGCCACCAATGCCACCAACGCCAGTCCTCACCCAGCTGCAGACCAGACAGCCCCATTACACTGCTCCTTCCTCCACCCCACAGCCAAGCCCGGCCTGGGGTGGGGCTGACAGCACATGGCATGGGGCTGACAGCTCATGGCATGGAGGAAGGAGCTCTCAACATCACGGGGCTGAGCCAGCTGTCCGAGAGCTTCCTCAACACACCATCACCTGTTGTCCTCTCGGGGCCAGCCACCCCAGTGGTGCTTCAGACCAGCACTCCAGCACCCCTGAGACTGGGCACACCTCCGAGTGACCAAGAGGAGTGCCAGAGACTGGGTGGCTACCTGTAGTCTTTATTTGGATACTTGACTTGGGTCATTTTTCTTTTACAGCTTGTGATTAATAAAGTTTATCTTTGCTTCACACACTTGCCTCATTTATTTTATTAAATAAAGTCTTGGTGGAAACTTTTAGAAATGGTTTAAGCCTTTGCGTGTTTGTGGGATGGGTAAGGATAGCAGTAGGGTGGGCAGGGATACCTTTGGGATGGGTAATAGCTGCGGGATAGATAAACCTCCAGTGCAAGCATAGTGGGACTGTATGGTCCACCCTCCCAGGTGCCACACCTATGGCCCTTCATTATCAATACTAATGTTAGCTTTGATCCACACATGTCAACATAAACACAACTCTTTATTAAATGCCCTGTTCATTGTAGGCCCACCCAACATACATGGCCCAATCTCATCCGTGTGATGAGACAGGCTGAAGGAAGCATCCATTAATCATCTACCATCCTGTCTTGCCATTCCACTGCTCCAGCTGGGGAGTTGCACCAGTGTTTCAGGAGGTTGTGCTGCTTCTTCCCTTCACGTGAGGCTCTGTTGGGGCCTTGTACATCCTCATTGTCTATCAGGTTTCGCCCTTGCCTCCATTCCCCAGGCTCCATGTCCCCATTGCCTTGCTGGATGTCCACGAGCCTGTTCTGCAAGACTGGGTAGCGGGTGCGCATGGGCTTGTGCAGGATGCAGCAAGCTTCCACGATCCTCCTCACGGTCTCTGGGTGATGCTGCATGGTGGTGAGAAGTACCTGGAACCTGTTGGTCAGGATGCCAAAGGCGTTCTCCACCACCCGCCTTGCCCTGGACAGCCTGTAGTTGAAGATCCTCTCTTCACGGGTGAGGTAACTGGAGGTGTAGGGCTTCATGAGGTAGGTTCTGAGGGAGATGGCGTCATCCCCCATGATGAAGTAGGGCACATCTTGCGTGTCCTTGGGCAGGCGGTCTGGATCTGGGAAGCCCATGATGAGGTTGCATTCCAGCCCCTCCTTGAGGTCACTGGCGTTGTATTCCTGGGCATCTGAACATGAGCCGTTGCCTGAAGCATCGATGTCCATGAACTTGTAGTCAGCATCGACCATGGCGAAGAGGACGATGCTGAAGAAGCCCTTGTAGTTGAAATAAGTGGAGCCCGACTTAGCTGGAGCTTGGCAGGCCATGTGCTTGCCACCTATGGCTCCAAGGGTGTGGGGGAAGTTCCACTTCTGATACCACTGCTCTGCAACTTTCTTCCAGCCTTCTTCAGTTGAGGGGCACTGGAGGAGCTCCTCCAGGTATTCTTCAATGATGGCCTGCACCACTTCTCTGACCACAATGCTGATGGTGTTGGGTGGCACCCTCCAGCCGTACTGCATGCTCCTGTAGGTGGTCCCTGAGGCCAGGTGGCGCAGAGTGAGTGCCACCTTGAGCCCAGGGTCCAGGCTGGGCCAGAAGTTGGTGCTCTGCTTGGTCAACCTGGGTGTCAGCCGCTGCACAACTTCGTCAAACATGGCTGGAGGCATCCTCATGAAGTTCTGGAATGCACGAGTGTCTTCGTTCCTGAGCTCCACCATCAGCTTGTTGTAAAGTCTGTACTCTGCTCTTCTCCTGATCCATCTTCGGACCCAGATGCTTCTTGGCCTCCTCCTTTTCTTCCTGTAGTAGAGTTCACAGAGCCTGTAGATGGCTTTGCACTGTTGCAGAAGGATGGTGGCTACCAAAAGGAGTTTGTTATGATCCATGGTGGACATGACTGGATGCTGTGGAAGAGGAAGGGTCAGATGAAGGCTGCAGAGGTCTGCACAGCAGGGCTGCTGGTCTGAAAGTGAGATGCAGGTGAGTTGCTCCCCCTTTTTATAGGCAGTGTAGGTTTTCCCCTATGTGTCCTTTTGCATCCTCTAGGCATCCTCTAGACATCCTTAATATCTGTGATAGGTCCCCTCTGCGAACGTTTTTTCCATTTTAAATGCTTTGTTTGCTTGCTGCATCCACTTTCATCCTTTCTCCATCCGTGCTACTAACGCTGCGCGTCTGTTCCGTGTCCGTTCCGCTTCCTCCCTGCATCCGAGTGGATGCGAGTTGCGCGGATGCGGAACGGATGCCTAGCGGATATAGCGGATGCAGAACGGATGCAGAACGTATGTCCCCTATATGTCTAGCGGGTGCAGAATGGATGCATTGGATACATTTTCCGCTCAAAAGTTTTGAGCAGCTCAAAACCCTCTGAGCAGATGAAATGTCAATAGACGGATGATGGACGGATAGAGAGGAAGCAAAACGGAGGCAGTGAGTACAGAACGGAAGCATCGCCTTAACCAACGGATGGCAAGTGTTTTTCTCCATTTTACATCCTCTTTCCATCCGTTAGTGCAGTGTGACAGGGGCTTAAGTCTCATTACTAGGAAAAATATTTGGCACCAAGCTCGCACTCTGCTGGCCACATTCCTCAGGCCAGGCAAAGAAGTTTATTACATGAATATATATATATATATATAAGCAATATAGAGATGCTGTTTCTATTTCATTTACATGTTGGAGTCATGTTGTCAACTAGAAATGCTTATTTAGAACATCTCCCCATCCCTCCTCCACTCTTGTGACCCTTTACTAAAAATGGAATTCTGAAATACAAATATATGAACGGATTGGCTATTCTTCAGAGTCAGATATTGAATACCTATAAAGTGTTTTCTTTTTCAGGAACATTCATGCAGAGTTTATTAGTATTAAATAATAATATAAAGGGTACATTAGTCATCTTCTGGCATAGAGAAACAGAACTAAAGAGTTGAAAGAGGTCAGACCACTGAATTGAACATATTTTTTATGGGAATCCAAATGAAAGACATGCAACTAAAATGGTATAGACCTTCTAAGGAATACTGTATTTCAGAGAATAGTTATTGGAGGAAAGGGAGTTCTATTCATACACAGTATATTGCCAAATGTCCACATATTGTTTATTTGCCTATTTATTTCTATCAGTTGACAGCTAAACAAAAAAGGAAAGCTATGGTTATTTTTATACATCCACGATGCTCAAACTTCAACCCTCCCCAGTTTAATCAGATATGAGTCCTATTATGACCAAGATGACATATACCTAGGTAGGTCTGCACAGCATTGCAGATAAATAAATATACATGGTAGAGTTGTCAGGAATTGGAAATAAATAGAAATTTGTTAGGCCCAATCCAATCCAAAGATGACACAGAAGATTCAGTAAAATCCAATTCTTTATTTGCTTGCACGTAACAAAAATGTGGCCAAACTAAAACTATAACCTTCTAACCTAGTAGATATATCTTGAGAGATTCTCCAATATGGCTACCATGAATTTCTTCCTACTTTCCCTATCTAGTTCAGGACTGTGCAAATCCTAATCTGGGCCACTCTTGGGGAAAGCTGTTGCCAAAAACATCATTCCTCTATCCCACCCTACTTCTCAAGATGCACATTCCATCACAGAATTGTCCTAATTTTAAATGTTGATATCTGACATTTGATAAAGTAGTGTGTTAATACATACAAAAAAAGGCATAGTTGCTTAACCCCTCTACAGCTGGTTCACAGCAATGGTTACAACCATACAGGGTCGCTAGAACAAAGCCATACTGAGGTACTTGAACTAACACCACTGAACACCACAGGCAATTGTTTTCATATGTAAACTTTTGCCTAATAGTGTGTTCATAGTCCAATTTACAAACCAGATGATTAGAAATGCAACTGTACTATGTTAATTAACTACACATATAGCATATGACAATATACCCTGAATTGTGCAGAACTGTGAGATGCAATTAGCACTTATGCATAAAAAGTAGTGAAACAATAAAAAAGACATATGTCAGAATCTCTGTTATAGTGGCTAATAAAGTCTTCATGAAGACTTTCAAAGGTCTAGAATCTGTCAATCAAATTATAACTTCTGGCCTTTTTTACTTTGGTTTGATTTGGTTTGCTAAGAAATATGCTCTGAAGAGAGCCAAAAGTGAAAAATAGGGATAATTTTCCTTTTATTCCCTTTTATATTTTTAAAGATTTATTTTGTTATATCTTGAACCCCAGAGCAGTGTTAACTGACTAGAGATATATGACTAAACAGCAAGGCCGCATTATTTCTTTATTCTTAACCTCTGCTAAAGTATAGTATCTAAGTGTGTCCCAATCAGTAAAATGGTAACCAATAAAGCAATGAAGGAAGTGAAAAATATTCAGTGAGCCAGTGTCCCATTATGCATTTGCATTTGGAAACATCTTGAGAAGGAAGAAAAAGATAGCATTGGAATACTTTTGGGCAGCAGGAAGTAATACCAATTATTTCTGTCTCAGTTACCCTGAGGGATATCTGCATATCCAAGTCTGCAATGAAGATCTCAAGGCAGATAGTGCCAAACTCATTTCATTACATGATGTATTGAAACTTTTTTCTCCTTCACTAAACTGGGCATGGGCTTGTCTAGCACATGATGCATCTGGCCCATGGGCCATGAATTTGACACCCCTGCCTTAGGGCCACACTTGTTTTGTGGGGTAGATAATTTCTATCACCCATTTGATTTATAGTTATTAGCCTTAGCTAAAACACATGAAAATTCAGGCCATCATTCCAGAATGTTTGTTTTTTATTCACTTAAAAGTTAATAAATATTACATCTAGCAGTATGATATATTGGTAGGACATTTTTCAAAGTAGATATGAACATAAAATAAAGATAAAAAATTAGAATTACTCAATTCTAATTCTCAATTCAATAGATTTAGTAAAGAATTCAGCAACAAGAAGTCAGGAATGTTCAACTGAAGTTTAGAATAAAATAAAACAGCAATTTTGTTGACTTATCAGATTTTGCTATTCAGTTTCATGAGGAGTCCAAACAGGAACTTGTTTTTCCACTTTGCCAAACTTGGAACTGGAAAACAAACCAGTCTCATCAAACAGAAGGTTTTTAAAGGGAAGAAAGAAATTCAGCTGACCAGTCAAAGCCTTAAATAATCTAAGCAGGTATCTTCCATGTGACTCCAATTCAAAGTATCTGTTGAACATCAGATTGAGTCATAAGAATAACAGAAAAAGAGTTGGAAGAATCCTTTGAGGACTTTTTATCCAATTCCCTGCTCAAGCAGGAAACCCTATACCATTTCAGACAAATGGCTATCCAACCTCTTGTTAAAAATCTTTAGAGTACCCACAATTTTTGGAGGCAAATCGTTTCACTGATTAATTGTTCTAACTATCAAGGAATTTCTTCCTTATTTCTAGGTTTGTTCTCTCCTTGATTCATTTCCATCCATTGCTTCTTGTCTGCCTTCAGGTGCTGTGGAAAATAAGTTGCTTCTTCTTCTTCTATTCCCTTAAGTATTGGTACACTGCTATCATGTCGCCCTTGATCCTTTTCATTAAACTAGACATACCCAATTCCTGCAAATGTTCTTCATATGTTTTCATCTCCAATCCCCTAATAATGTATGCTTCTGTTCTCTGCACTCTTTCTAGAGTCTCAACATCTTGTTATATTACGACAAACAAAACTGGATGCAATATTCCAAATGTAGTTTTATCAAGGCATTATAAAATGGTACTAACACTTCACACAATCTTGATTCCATCTCTCTGTTAATGCAGAAGAAAATAATATAGGTCTTATTATTGCTATGTTTGGGCACATTGTTTGTTCAGAGCAAAAGCTTAGAAAGAAGAATGAGGGCTATATTAAAAAAAATGAAGATGCTTCCAGTTTGAACTGAAACTTCCTTTCTTAAACAATGATCAATTGTCTCATAGCTATGCCACTACCACTTATCATAAACCTTCAATCTTGTATAAAGGCATCAACTCCTTCAGATAGACATGGACAACTACAAACCATCTGTCTCCATTGACACCCATCTAAATGTTTACAGATGTATGATCCCTGCCCATCATGTTATTGATTCAATATAAGAATCTATAGTTTCTCTACATGTATGCTGCCACTCCCAGAAATACATGAAAATAAGAACTTTGAATACAAGAAGCCAGATTTTGTAGAATTTTTAAATTTAAATAAAAGTGTCTTAATAAGCAAAAGATTTGGATTTTTGATCAGTTTTAATCATCCTGCACCTTTGACTGGATCTTCACACTAAATTAATTGAAACAATTTTGAATTTCAGTGTACCCATTTTTAAATAATCTTGATAAAAATTCTGTATAGGTTGTAACAATCTTATTTTTAATTAGCAGTAGGTTTAATCCTATTCCCTTTGAATTCTGTAATAACCTGAAGCAGCCCATAATGAATCACTTCATTCAAAATATAGTAACTAGATTTGTAGAGAAACAAATCTGGATTAAGTAAAATTGTCAATTTCAAAAAAACCCCAAACAAATCCAATTTTAGATGAACACAGACAAATGTAACTAAATCTAAATTAAAATGTTCTGCCAGTTAGATTATTTAGACCCTTCTCATTTTGATTGGATACAGTAAAAACCTATGCCAGCTTAAAAAACAAACAAACAACAACCCTGAAAATAGTGGTGCCATTGGGTTATAACTTTAAGGCATATGTCCATGGCCAGAAAAATAAGCATTAAGATTTCAGATTGTATTAAAGCCTCATTTTGAAATAATTGCAGGAATGCATATTTAATGCATTTAAAGGAGGGGGTGAGGGCAATGGCAAGCCTATTAAGCATAGATTCAAAAACATTGATTGCATGGTTCCTTTCAGCAGAAGTGAAGATGGTACATATGTAAATTTATATATAAATATAAATTATTTTGGATTAAAAATGATATTATTTTCCCAAGAAAGGCGAAAAAAAAGAGAAACAAAGAAAGAAGAAAAGCCACATTTGGTTTAATCTGCACAACTTGATAACTCCTGGGACAAAATAAAGGCCAGCAGATGTTCAGTTTTCCTTTGAGTTTTCAGCATTCCTGAACTTTATACTAAATTGACAGTGAATATTAACAATCCCACTCAATTGCTAGGCTACATTCAGTGGATTAATAATTCTGCCTGCTGTATTTTATTTAAAAGCTCAGCAGACTAACTAAAGTTTCAAAAACATGTTTAAATGAAGTCTTTTCATAGTAAAACCGACATTCGGGACAGGCTTGTGAGAGATACAATAGATGTAGAACATGTAGAATATATCCTAGAGCAGAATATACTAAATTTTATTTTCTGCAAAAGCTTCAAAAGCTGTTGGGTCCATCTGGTTACAATATAACAATAGATGGAAAATTCTAATTAGACATTGACATCTTGACATTGTAGCAAAAGAGCCAGGTTAATGCATGGTGGCAAAAAAAACCCCAGGAGTATCATCTTTTTTCAATAAAACGTGTAAGCTTTGATGAGTTACAGCTTATTTCATGAGATGCTTTTTATAAAACTGTTGGAAAAGACTCTTGACTGCTTATATTCCAGGTAACTCTTGCCACTGTGTTTCTATGATTCTAATTTCCTGTCACCAGAATAACATATTTGGTCTTGGGAGTCAAGTGGGATTATTTTTGGCCTTAGAAATCAACCTCTAGTGGTTTTAACTGATTCTTTTACTATGCAACAACACACACACACACAAAAAATGCATATGTCTTGTTTCCTCACTGAGACAGCTTCTCAAAGGTTTTGAATTATTGGGGAACATTTTGTCAAGGTTCCAAGTAATAATCCCATATCAAGCAAAACTTGATGGCCGGTGAAGTCTTCAAGGAGTAGCTTTAGTGGAAATATCATATTGGCACAGATCTGGTGAAAACCAACTCTAAAAGTTCCCAGGTTTCACCTAATTAATAGTGAAAGTTTGTCACTTCCACTAAACCCTCAGTCATATGGTTCAATCAACATACAGTCCAGTTGCCGGATGACCTCAGTCTCCTTCTTCTGAACACCTGTGGGAAAGTACTTGGTTCTCAAAAGAAAGCATTTTGTTTTGAATAAAACAAAATTGTTAGCTTGATAGCTGAGAACCTCAGCTATCTCTATTCCCCCTCCCTACCCTCAGCTCCAGTATGTGGAAGCACTCAAGCACTGAAAAATAAAAATGGCCTCAGTTCAGCCAACTTCAGGGTTGACAAATTTATCTCTAGAATTGCAAATATTAGGATTCCTCTTCACTGGTAATTTAAGCATCTGTTCCAAGTTACAAGAGAGGTTTTGAGGAGGTATGGAGTGTTTTTAATGACAACCCTTTTAAAAACAAATTTGTTTACCTTTCTTTGGAATAATGTCATGCGATTTTCATTTTGTTTGTTTGTTTGTTCCTCTAAGTCAGTCTTCACTCCTGGAAACTGCCTGGACAAGACTCTACAGCAGGGGTATCAAACTCACATCATCACAATGGCATCACATGATGTATCAGGATTTCCCCCCCTTTCGCTAAAACAGGTGGGGGCAGGGCACATGATGCATCCTGCCCACGGGGCGTGAGTTTGACACCCCTGTTCTATAAGTATTCTTGGCAAGGTTTTTTGTTGCAGTATCTAAAGGTACTCCTGTGCATAGTCACGTAGCAGAAAATGAATCATACCTGAAAAAGACTGAAGGCAATAAACAACTCCATATTAGGCAAAAGGAACTGGCAGGAACAAATAAACTCCAATACACATCCTTGTCTCTAAAACTACTCAATAAAAGAGAACGTGACCAGTCCTCTGGGCGCTCTCATCAAGAAGATTCATTGTGTCCGTGTGGTTCTTCTTAATCAATGCGAGGTCCAGTCACCTAGGCGGGTGATCGAAACTCTGCCAGCTCCCGCCGGGTGATCTCTTCCATTGCGGTATCTAACAAACTTCACAGTTTTTTAGAAGTGATTTACCACTGTCTTCTTCCTAGGGCTATGAGTTACTGACTGGCTCAAGGTTATCAGCTCACCTTATGCAGAAGGCAGTACTACAGATCATAGTCTTATTTCTACAGTGGCTTTAACCACTGTAAACAAACTGGCTCTAATTTTTACATATTCCATTAAAAAACACTAGTGTTGCATATTCATAAAAATACTGGCCTGTTGACAGGTATTAATATATTTTTCAAAAACAAATACTGAAGCTTTTATTTATTAGATTTTATTGTATCTAGATTTTTCATAAAGCAGGCAGCTAATCCAATCTAATGACAGAAAATATAGATTGTAATTATCTAGCCCTTTGCTTGAATGCCATTTTAAACCTAAGAGCTAGTCATTTATCAATCATCAGTTAATCTTTCCACTGACTTACATTGGAAAAGAGATTAAAATCCCTTCCATAGCAGTAAGAACTGAAATGGGATTTTAATCTGCCTGGTTATGGATTGATTAAATTGGGCAGGAAATTTTCAGAGAAAAGTCTCTTTTTGTTAGGGTCTGTAATTGACTTCCTCGGGCAATAGTCTGTCCATCCAGAGCTATGAATTAAAATAAAATCATTCATCCCATTTTTCATTTTCTATGTCACTTTCTCAAAATGTTAACTAAACCTCTACCACTTTCTTCCCAAAAGGTTGATTACCTACCTTTGTTTTTTCCATCATTAATCTACTCTCCTTACTTCGATAGTATATTCTTGTATTAATCCCATCTGTCATTTACATTTGTTAAGAGATGGAAACTTAATCCCTATGTGACTTTAATTCTCTGCATAATGGGTACTCATATAGATTTACATGGCATCAATTCCTCCAAAAAATTCTTAGTGAAGTTGGATGCTAAAATAAAGCAAGAGTGGTGGCAGATATTGCTCTTCTGTAAACAAACTATTATTCTGTAGCCATGAATAAAACATGCAGCATATATCTATGAAAATATAAACCAGAATAAAAGTGTCTTTTATCCAATTGTTCACATTTAATTATTGTAAAATCCAGGTTTTATAGATTTTAGAAACAATGAACAAATTTTTCATTTGATCACCCCATGACTGTTAAATGACAGGGTTTTCTGCATATAATGCCATTTATGTCTGTTACATCATTATGTAATTATTTTTCTCCCTTCAATTCAATTGTGTCCTACTTTTGGAGACTGCCAAGATTTTTCAGAAGTGATTTGCCATTTTCTGCTTTCAAGGGGCAAAAGAAAGTGAGTGGCCCACAGTTACCCAGGGTTTGAGCCTACGAAGGAGTCTCCTGGTTTCTAGCCTGATGCCTTAACCACCACACCAAACTCTTACTATCAAACTATTCTTGGGTACCAGAAATTGCCAGAGAATCTATTCAACAAAACAGTACTCTTGTTTATTTCAAAATATTTTTCACTTTGCTAGCCAGGTACATTTAGAAATCCCATAAGCAAAATATAAAGGCAATAAATGATCCTCAGTAATTGGCATGAAGTAGAATGCCTACATAATGTTTTGCCATTGGTGAAGCTACATTCAATTTGTGGTACCCTTTTTTAAGCCAATGGTGATCACCAGTTTTGTGGCAGTGAATTAGTACGAATTCTTTCTTGCCTCAAACCTATTCCCAATCAGTTGCTTTCGATTGTTTCAAAATATAGAATAGTAATGTCTCTACCCATTAGATTATCTTTTTTTTATGTAAAAAAGGATCATAACCAAAACAACTTTAGTTCAGTCATTCCTTGAAAGGGAAGTGTTTCTCATTGTACTGTCTTCCAAATATAAAAACTTTAACCTTATATTGTCTTAGACTATTGACCTCACCCATTTCCTAAGATGTCTGTAGGGGGTGTGCATAAGCGCACCAACATGCCTACCATCCCTGTCCTATTGTTTCTTTTATATATTTTTTAAATTTTTCTTATATGTATCCATGTATTCATAACTATGTTTTTACTTATACCCATTATCTTGCCACCCGGAGTTCACTGGAAGTAAAAAGATTCCTCTAAATGTTCTATTTGAGATCTGTGTATGCCATGACACTAACAAACCAGTCTTTTGATACTTCTTTTCCCATATTATTCTGCTCTCTATAACTTGACATCAGTTGAAAATAAGGTCCTATTACATCTATCAATGTTTCCCTGGATTCATTTTAATCCCAGCTGAATTTGAGCTTTCCTAATATCTCTCTAAATGACTGTCTCTCCCTCCCTCCCTCCCTCCCTTCCCCCCTCTCTCCCCCCCCCCTCTCTCTTGTAAAGCATCCTGTTCTTACAACCTGGCTCTTATGTTTTGAAGTTATTGAACAAACATCCCCTGGCCTTCAGCATCATCCACTGAGATTGCCTGCCAGATTCACTTACAGGCCCAGCTTGCTGGAGACATCTGCCTATGTTTATTCAAGATGGCTGAGGCTTGCATGAATGACTACCAAGTTAGATGTCACCCTGTTGTGAGACATCTGGTGTCTAGCGCAACACCACAACCTGTCATGCCAAGGCAAATGCTTTTGGAAACCTGGAGAAAAGGGGAGGGAAGCAAAAGAAAGGCTGACAAGCTGTTTAGACAGTTGCTGACACATTAGCTTAGAGCCAGAGTAGGGGTGAGGGTCGGGAACCTGACAATGTCCCAGACTGTGCAAACCTTTTATCATTTGTGTCTAAACAGGTGCACCAGCTACAAACTGCCTTTATTTTATTGATTTACTTATTTAATTAATTCAGGGATAATTACTAAATCTTAGTACATCTCATATTTATTCATCATATTTATGACTCAAACTGAGTTGTTTTGGTGCTGTCATTGACTCATTTATTGTTATTATTAATAAGAGCCAATTTTGTTTAATGATTAAGATATCAAGCTAGACAGCAGAAAGTGAGTTCTGGTTCCACCTAAGCCATGAAAGCTAATTTTGGGCCAATCCTTCTCAGTCCAATACACCCCAGGCAATTGTTGTGAGGAAGATAGGCAGAGAAAGAAATATTAGGTAGATGTTGAATTATTTATAAAAATAATAAAGTCAAGATTAAAAAAAAGATACAATTTTCATTTGTACTGGCTGTTTTTTTTACATAACTACCAGAAGTTATGATATGGATATGTATCTTAGGGTAGCTTAGGTAAGATATTTATGCAAATGCATGCATCGGAATATCTCTGTGTCTACATAAATGTCTACTTATAAAGAGACAATCTAGAACAAGATGGAACAATAGCCAGATTTGTCCAACTCAACTTCCAGATGTATTTACTGGCTGTGAATGATAGAAACATTATGACTGTTTGAAGGCGATTTTCAATTATTTTTAAAAATACAAACTTTGTTTTTACCAAAACTAAAAATACTTAGTGTGGCTTACAAGAAATTGTAGAGTAGAAATGAAATCAAAATATAAACTGACAACAATGACTAGATAAAATTTCATAACTTGAACAAGAATGAAATATAGAACACAATGTAAGTGAAAACTGTCTTCCTATATAGAAACAGATAATATAAAGTTATAAAGGATTCTGCAACCATCATCAAATGTCACTAAAATATTTCCTTTGTAACATCCATTAAATCCTCAATTTTCTGTTAGGCTGAAAAATTAAACATTTAATGAGGTTAAATCCTTTCTTCGGTTATTACTACAGGTCTGTTATTCTTCTTTAGAATCTACTGGAACTTAGTAAATTGCGGTTCAGATACAAATACACTGCATACAAATGTTATTTCTGCCAGAGTTATATCCATGGTCATCTCCATGGTCATCTCATTCAATAAGTCTTTATTTAGCTTTATCTACTTCACAGGATAGCTATGAATTGATAATGGGATAATAAACTCTAAACCCTTTATA
Organism: Laticauda colubrina; assembly: GCA_015471245.1. NCBI lineage: Eukaryota > Metazoa > Chordata > Lepidosauria > Squamata > Elapidae > Laticauda > Laticauda colubrina. The sequence continues at coordinate 4,349,216 of BLBF01000062.1, read as the reverse complement.
GCTTAAGGACACATGCATAACATTCCCTCTTCAGATTTTCTCACAAGATGTTAAGTGGAACAATAGTAATAGGTACTAAGTATTCCATAGTTACATACTGTAAAATTGAACTTGGATCTCCAAATCTGAGACCAGCACCATAAACACTACATTAATTGTAATGGCGTATTAGCACAATATGTAAAGGTAAAGATTTTGACAAGTAGAGTTCCACTCTTGAGAGCTTGATATCTCCAATTAGTTTTCTTAATAATAATACCAAATGACAAATAGCCACCTACAATGTACCATAATGTATTCTTGGAGATCAGTCCACATGCCTAAGTAATAGTTCATTGTGACATGTAAAACCAGAAGATTAAATACTTGCTCAGGTAAATCTGGGCAATCTTTGAACAACAGCCAATGCATTTATCTATACCTATGACAAAGATAACTTTCTATAATAATAGCTGTTTGTTAAAATAATATAAATGCATTACAATCTCCTCTTAAACAATGTTTCAGAAGAAATTCTGCCCAACACAGATACAACATGTCTAACTTTGCATCCCTTGAAATGCCCAGCTGTTACTATCGACTCCAGCAACAGAGTGGTCAATGTCTGGAATACTATACCTGACTCTGTGGTTTCTTCCCCAAACCCCAAAAACTTTAACCTTAGACTGTCTACTATTGATCTCACCCCTTTCCTAAGAGGTCTGTTTGGCGGAGTGCATAAGTGCACCATCATGCCTACCATATCTGTCCTATTGATTTTTTAATTTTTTCTTATATGTATCCATTTCATGTGTTCATAACTATGTTTATACTTATACCTATTATCTTGTAAGCAATTGACAAATCAAATAAATAAATAAAAATAAATAAGAGTCATGCCACAGTGCATCACTGTATTTCCCCTGCAAGAAACTGACAAAGATATTAGAACTTCAATATCCCAAATAAGAGGGGAAAAATATCTGTTGTACTTCTATGACTAACGCCAATGAGAGTTGCCTTTTACTTTTATCTTGCATGAATCTCTAAGACAATTTTAATTACAAGCCTTAAGACCCTGTCACACTGCCCAATGGATGCAAAACGGACACAACGGACGAGCAAAATGTTCCATCCGTTGTTATCCGCTCTCAAAAGGGGCAAAAATTTGCATAACCGGAGCGGATAACACAGACGGGGGACGCAGGGTGGATGGAAAGCGGATGCGGAATGGAAGCCCAGTGGATGGAAGCGGATGAGAGCGGATGGCACATCCGCTAGGCTTCCGGGGGGCCTCAGCAAAGTGGACACGGAACAGAAAGAGCGGATGCAGAGCAGATGCCGAGTGGATGAAGCGGATGCACAGCGGATGCACAGCGGATGAAGCGGATGCAGAGCGGAAGCCTAGCGGATGTCGAGCGTTAATTGCGCATGCAGGGGGGATGCATTGCATAAGCCATGCGGATATAAAGGGAAGCAGCTCGCACGTGGCCAGCATTCGGAGGAAAGACCTGCTGTCGGATACATCGAGTCCTTGTCTGCCCTGTCTTGCTGCCAGCCTGCCTCCAAACCTCCTGTCCAGCCTCCCTGCCAGCATTGGTGCCTGCCTGCCTCCCTGCCTTCCTGCCAGACTTCCTGCCAGCCTTCCTGCCAGCCTTCCTGCCGGCCTTTCTGCCAGCCTTCCTGCCAGCCTTAGTGCCTGCCGGCCTCCCTGCCAGCCTCCCTGCCAGCCAGCAACCACACAACCATGGGGAAGAAGCAAAAGCCTCAGCAACCTGCCGCCATCCCTGCCAATAGGGACAGGGCCACCCTCCCGCCCCCTGTCCCTGACTCTGCTTCTGCTGGGGCTTCTGCTGCTTGGGCTTGCTCTTCTGGTGCTGGAGCTTCTGCTGAAGCTGCTCCTGATGGTGGTACTTCTGCTGCTGCGTACTCTGCTGAAGCTGCTCCTGGTCCTGCTGGTCCTGCTCGTGCTCCTGGACTTGCTCGTACTGCTCGTGCTCCTGGTCTTGCTTGTCCTGCTCGTCCTGCTCATGCTCCTGGTCTTGCTGGCGCTGCTGGTGCTTACTCTGCTGCTGCTGATCCTGGTCCTGCTGGTGCTACTGGTGCTGCTGCTGATCCTGCTGCTGCTGGTGCTGCTGCTGATCCTGCTGCTGCTGCTGCTGCTGATGATGATGATGATTATGATCCTGCTGGTGATGATGATGATGATGATGATCCTGCTGGTGCTGGTGCTGCTGGTGGTGTGGAGGAGCAGCCCCTACCACCTGGGAGCCCCTCTGATAAGGGCCCATCTGGACCTGCCAAAGGGAGGAAGAGGCGTATGCGGGGACGGGAGAGGAGGCAATACTTCATTGAGGAGGAACACGAACGTTTTTTCAATTTTAAATGCTTTGTTTCCATGCTGCATTTATTCTGCATCCGTTCTGCGTCCATTCCGCTTCCTTCCTGCATCCGAGTGGATGCGAGTTGCGTGAAGGCGGAACGGATGCCTAGCGGATATAGCGGATGTGTAACGGATGCAGAATGGATGCGTAGCAGATGCAGAATGGATGAATTGGATACATTTTCCACGCAAAAGTTTTGAGCAGCTCAAAACTTTCTGAGTGGATGAAACGTCAGTAAACGGATGCTGGACGGATAGAGAGGAAGCAAACCGGAGGCAGTGAGTACATCGCGTTAACCAACGGATGGCAAGCTTTTTTGTCCGTTTTACATCCTCTTTGCATCCGTTGGTGCAGTGTGACAGGGGCTTTACTTTCTTAGTAATTAAAGTCTTGAGGTGCTCATGCAGATTGATTGTACAGATATGTCAGTTATGTATGTAAAATTGTATTAGCACTTTTTCATATTCAATTAAAATACTAATTCATAAACAGTATGCTGCAAATATACATGCATACTATTCTGATTTATAAAACTGTGAACATAAATGGCATTTTTAGTCATAGGTATTTCTTCTAAGCTACAATAATAATCATGTTACCTTTGTCACTGATGACAAAGGTAACATGATGTATCTGCAAGATACAGTGGTTCGAATGCAGTACTGCAGGGTAACTCAATGCTCACTCCAGAAGTTTGATTCTGAGCGGTTCAAGATTGAGTCAGCCTTCCATCCTTCCAAGGTTGATAAAATGAGAACCCAGATTGTTGGAGACAATATGCTGATTCTGTAAACTGCTTAGAGAATCCTGGAAAACACTGTGAAGTGGTATATAATTGTAAGTGCTATTGCAATTACATGATTACATGATTATTTAAGTTTCATGACACAGATCACATTCTTTAAAGGATAATTAGATTATATTTTCACACAACTTTTGTTCCTTCAAGGTGTTAATAGTCCTTCTTCTTTCTCTTTTTCCTTGCTACAATCCTGCAAATTGTATTGAGCTGTATTGGCTCAAAATTACCCAGCTGGTTTTCATGCCTAATGCAGGATCAGAACTCACAGTTTCCTGGTTTCTAGGCCAGTGTCTTAACCAGGGCTGGGATAGGACAGGGTTAACTACCGGTTTGGGATTTATGAGGTGTGGTGATTTATGATGTGCTTCCCTGCACACGCTGCGAGCATGCGCCTGTAAATCATCATCAGCATGCTCCATGCAGAGAAGCAGCCTTTGAAACAGCCGTCTTTTCCTGCTTTTTAAACTGCAGCTGTGCCTCGTCTTTTCCTGCTTTTTAAACTTCAGCTGTGCCTTGTTTGGCAGCTGAAGCTGAAAAAGCAGGAAATAAAGATCAGGTAAGAGCCCGGGTGGGCAGGTGGGCAAAAACATCAGCAGGCATAGAACTGGTTTTATGTCTGCTGCTCTTCAGAGCTACCGGTTCTACAGAGGTGGACAGAACCAGTCGAAACTCATCCCTGGTCTTAACCACTACACCAAACTGGATTTCCATGAAATTACAATGTACATTTGCTTGCTTTCCCTCCTGCAATCACCAATAACTGTATTATTGCACATACAGTCACCATTGATGATAGTATGTATTGTACTGCACATCATTAACAATCTCTCCCTTCCCCTCATAAAATTAATCAGAAGCAAAAAACACTAATAGTAAAGGCAGGAAATATCTAGGATGGTCTATGCTATATATTGTCTTTATCACCAATTTAAGTGTACCATAAGTCTCCCTTATTGATCTCGTTGTTCAAAGCCCATTTTGAAATCAGTGTTAGCTACAGTCTTATACTAGATATATTAATATCAATCCAGCATAGTCTCATTAAAATAGCAGGTGGAATTTGATTAAATCTTTGCCTTTCTACATGTAATTCTTTCAACTTAAAGTTATGACATTCTTTATAACCCCTGTATCTCTTTCTCCTCTCCAACTAAGGCTAAGAATCAATTCAATAGAGCACAGTATCTTCCTATTCCTCATCCTTTCATCTCTATGGAACTCTTCCAGATTTGATCATATGTTCATTTTCATATTTTAAATGTTCAGTTTCATAGGATACAATTTACCCAGTAGGTAAATGGCAATCAGTGTAGTTCTTTCAGTACCAGAATAGTGTTATCTCTCTACTTCATACCACTCAAAAACATTTGGGAAATACCTTGCTCAGTTTAAGTTAGCAATATAATCTCTATATCACATTGGCTCTAGATAGCAGTTGAAGCTAATAAGAATGACTTATGTAGGTCCAAGGTTTCATTACAGTTTGTCTGCTAGAGCTGTGTAATATAACACATTTAATCAAGAAAAAAAGCTGTTGCAGGTGCATTTATGTATTGTACTAAATTTAATTAGACCTATTAGATTTAATTAGCTTAGGATGTTTTATAAAGCCAAACTGTTTGATAAATTTATAATTCAGTTTACTGTGTGAATATAGAAAATAGATCAAATCAACCATGAGTTTAGTCTCGTATGTAAACAGATGTTATACAAAAATGCTTTTGCTGCTATTCCATAAAGATCTTACATGCCTGGGTTATGTGTGAATCAGTATAAAATATTAGGTAATATATTGACAATCATATTTCAAAACAATCTAGGGTAAATTAGTGCAGGAGGCCATTTATGCATATATGTAACCGATCTACCAAGGCATCTATTATGCACTAAGGCCATCACTGTGTCCAAACTCTATCATTAGGTACTTTCTAAATATACTGTAAGTATTTTAGTCTAGACTGCAAACAGATGCTATATTCAGCCTTCATTAAATTAATTTGAAAGAAACTGCTGACATTCCATCCCAATTTCATCAGGCGATTTAAGGTATTTACTTTGTTAATGATCAGCTCTATTAGACCTTGTCATAGTTGTCCTTGATTTTTCTCTTGAAGTTGCTGGGTTGGTTGTAGTTAGGTCTTCCCAGAAGCATGCTAGAAAAGTAATAAATCTTCTCTTAAACACCAATAAGTATAATAAAAATCTTTTCTGGTTGCTGCAAAATGAATAATGAATGTGAAAAAAGACAAAGCACCATTAAGACAACTGCAACTGAGAATGAACTTTCTCTTTACTTAATGATGCCTTCAGTTTTGTGCTTATAATGAAATAAATTGGATAAATTTATAGCACCATATAGGTGAAACTCAAAAAATTTGAATAATTTTTATTCTAATTTTATTTTTATTTTTTAATCGTGCAAAAATTCATTTATTTCAGTAATGCAACTTAAAAGGTGAAACTAATATATGAGATAGACTCATTACATGCAAAGCAAGATAGTTCAAGCTGTGACTTGTCATAGTTGAGATGATTATGGCTTACAGCTCATGAAATCCCAAATCCACAATCTCAGAAAAATAGAATATTACATGCAAGGATTGTACATGGAACAATATTGGACCTCTGAAAAGTATAAGCATGCATAAGTACTCAATACTTGGTTTGGGCCCCTTTTGTAGCAATTACTGCCTCGATACGGCATGGCATGGAAACTATCAGCCTGTGGCGCTGCTGAGGTGTTATGGAAGACCAGGATGCTTCAATAGCAGCCTTCAGCTCTTCTGCATTGTTCGGTCTCATGTCTCTCATCTTTCTCTAGGCAATGCCCCATAGATTCTCCATGGGGTTCCGGTCAGACAAGTTTGCTGGCCAATCAAGCACAGTAATCTCACGGTCATTGAACCAGGTTTTGGTGCTTTTGGTGCTGTGGGCAGGTGCCAGGTCCTTCTGGAAAATGAAGTTAGCATCTCCATAAAGCTCATCTGTGAAAGAAAGCATGAAGTGCTCCAAAATCTCCTGGTAGATGGCTGCGTTGAACCTGGACTTAATGAAGCACAGTGGACCAACACCAACAGATGACATGACTTCCCAAATCAACACAGATTGTGAAAACTTCACATTGGACTTCAAGCATCTTGCAGTGTGTGCCTCTCCATTCTTCCTCCAGACTCGGGGTCCTTGGTTTCCAAATGAGATGCAAAAGTTGCTCTCATCAGAAAAGAGGACTTTGGACCACTGAGCAACAGACCAGTTCTGTTTTTCTTTGGCCCAGATAAGATGCTTCTGACGTTTGTTGCTCAGGAGTGGCTTGACAAGAAGAATACGACATTTGAAGCCCATGTCCAGGATCCATCTGTGTGTGGTGGCTCTTGATGCCTGACTCCAGCCTCAGTCCACTCCTTGTGAAAGTCTCCAAAACTTTTGAATGGCCTTTTCCTGACAATCCTCTCCAGGCTGCGGTCATCCCTGCTGCTTGTGCACCTTTTTCCCTTCCACATCACTTTCTATTAATGTGCTTTGATACAGCACTTTGGGAACATCCAACTTCTTTTGCAATTACCTTTTGAGGCTTTCCCTCTTTATGGAGGGTGTCAAGGATGGTTTTCTGCACAACTGTCAGGTCAGCAGTCTTTCCCATGATTGTGATTCCTACTGAACCAGACTGAGAGACCATTAAAGGCTCAGGAACCCTTTGCAGGTGTTATGGTTTAATTAGCTGATTAGAGTGGAACACTTTGAGCCTAGAATATTGAAACTTTTCACAATATTCTAATTTTCTGAGATTGTGGATTTGAAGTTTTCATGAGCTGTAAACTATAATCTTCTCAATTATGACAAATCACAGCTTGAACTATCTTGCTCTGCATGTAATGAGTCTATCCCATAAATTAGGTTGACCTTTTAAGTTGCATTACTGAAATAAATGAACTTTTGCATGATATTCTAATTTTTTGAGTTTCCCCTTTATATCATCTTATTTTATATATTATTGTTTGTTGATGTTATCATTGGATCAAACAGTCTATGATATAAAAGACTGTCTTTGTTTATGGCTCTCAGATTAAACAGCAAAATATTTTTGAGACTAAGGGCTAGATCAGGTCTGCATGATATTTTGGGAATAACATATATGGATACACCAAGAGGCAAAAGTGTGTGCTTTTTTGAACTTTATTTACTATTACACACTGAATTCACTTGCCCTACTCCATCTCTCAATTTATCCATTTTCAAAATTACAGGATTAAATCCTAGTTTATGGAAAATGGGTGGCAACTAAGAAGGGAACCAAACCTGAATCAGTATGTAACAGTAAAGTTTCTGAGAACAGGTTCTGGTACTTTTCATATGAAAAGTAGACACTCAATCAGGCTGTTGTGTCTACTTATTCGCTTTTGCAAACTATGAAAAGCTTTATGGGAAGTTGATTTCTTCTTCAGTGCTAAACTGCAGGCTTTTAAATAATGAGGTTGTTTCTAATATGAGTCTATAAGTATTGCACACCAAAGGTGCCATTCTCTTCCCCATCTTGACATTTGCATCTTGCAAATGGAATTTGAGCACTGACATCAATGACTTGCCATGCTGAGAGGCTTGTCACTGACAAATATTGTTACAGGACGATGTCACCTTGAATTTAAAAAAGGCTTTGCTCATGAGACAGAACATGAGTTGCTTTTTTTTGGAGAAAAGATTCAAATTATTAATCACAAGACACTGCTGAGCCCTTATTATCAAAATGCATAAAACTATACTGAAACTTCTTCATTGTAAGTATATTTGGACCTCAAAGAGAAAAGAACATTAGAAGTATATGTGTGTTACTGTTATATACACTGATAGTTAAACATCCTGACTTCTGGGGAAGAATGGTAGACTTCAGATACTTCTGGGTTATATTATAATAGTATTATAATATAATACTATTTTTAATTATTTATTAATTATTATTAATTTATTTTTAATTAACTAATTATAATAGATTATAATAGTATTCCAAGACGTTTTTGAGAAGTTGCATTGGAACTTTGATCCAATTATGTCATTTGTGCTGTGTGCTCTTTGCAACAGTGTATTCCAGAAGAAACTGTTACAGAAAAAGATTTGCAAACATTCTTTTTGTCAGAGAATAACATGAAAAAATTATTGTTAGACATAAAAAATATATAAGGGGCTTTAAAAACCAAGAAGGAAATAAAAATGCCAATCTTAGGCAGTGACTAGAATAATTTCTTCTCACTGGACTTACAGAAGAGGCTTTTAAAATTTTTGAGGAAATATGAGGCAAAGATCAGTAATCATTTAAATCAGGGCTGTCAACTCCCAGCCTGTGATCTGGTTGTGTGATGCGTTGGCCACACCCATGCCCTGTTTAGCAAAGGAGAAAAAAGTCCTGATATGTCATGTGACACTGTCGTGACAATGTGAGTTTGACACCCCTGATTTAAATGAATTAAAGAGCAAGACTTTTGCGCAAAAAGAAACGACGCTCTCCTTTTCTTTAATTTCAGTCTTTTGTTCATGCTAGAATACTGAGACCATTTTGTACTAAACATGGATTTGCTTATAGTTAAGAATTATGAAATTATGACGTTTACATTTATTACTGTTATTATTTTAATGTTATTTATTTCTTTATGTTATCCTTTTTTGTTTGGACTTTTTGCTGTCAACTGTATTGGAGAATATACTGTAGTATGATTACTTATTGGGTTTACCTATAGTTACCTACATTTAAAAGCTGAATTATGGAAGGAAGAGTTTTTATCTGCTAATCTAGAAGAAATGAATAGATAAATTGTTTGTACTTTTGATAAAGATTTCTTTAGGCTTATTTTTCCTTTTTCTTTCTCTTTTAATCTTCTTGCACTTTTTATTCCCTCCCATTTTTCTTTTAATTTTGTATTAATAATAAGCTTGTAATATTAATAAGCTTGTATTATTATCTTTTATTATTGTAATTAAAAGTTGTAATAAAATTATTTTTTTAAAAAAAGTTAAACATTTTAATTTAGCCATGATTCCTTTAATCACCAAATAGCTAACGGTTCTTGCTTATCATTAAATAAGTAATGTAATGTAAATTAATGTAAATTTAGCCTTTGCTACTTTCTGTTATTGTCAAATTAAGATGTATTGACAATGATAATTCATCATCAACATTCTTCTGATATTTTTGATGAAGAACAGCTGTGACATTATGAAAGATTTATGCTATAATAAAGTAGAAGTAGTAAAAACCTGTGGAATCTATAATGAACTTATATTAGGTCTGAAACTACATACTGGGGAGGGAAAAAAGAAAATGATTAGGAAACAAGCTGGTAATATTTAGGGCTGGAAAGTTATCCTTGGGTAAGAATTTTGTTCATAATTAAGTGAAGGGCAAATTGCAATGTATCGATGGAAATTTATTTATATTTCTTCATTCATTCATTAATTTTCCACACATCTGTACTAGCAATCTCCATCAAACAGAGAGTTAGAAACATGAAAATAATAAAATAAGCAGAATGCTTGAAGATTTTGTTTTGATTACTAATGCATTGCTAAGAAGCTAATTTCTCATTTATTTTTTCAATTTCTCCCTCAATTCATTAATTTCTAAACTATATGTCACATTATTAATATTTCTTTTGGGATTATATTTAATTTTACATTTTTTTCTTCCATTTGTTCCTTCCTGCTATGTAAATGTCCTTTGTGTGTTATTTGGAATCTTGCAAATATAGTTAATATTATTTAATATAGTTTGTCATTCTGAATGTTAACTTTATAAGAAATTATTGCTTTTGAATATTAAAAATCAAAGAAATATCTGAAACAAACTCAAGCCAATTTTGGAACAAATATAGGATTCCTATTTGTGTGTGCTCTATACTGGTAACTTTTTATAATTATTTGTGTATTTCTTGGAAAAAGCATTATAATTACCCTTTTTAATTTAAAATATTAGGTACTGTGGTTTATTTCTAATAAAAATGGAAATTTTGGAATCCTTTATTCACTCATCAGGGAATTTTATGTGTGAAGATTCTGATTTTTTCCCTGTTGATTTATTGTGAAGATGACAATATTTAATTATGCAACAATGTCTTCTTGTGAGACATTTTTACCTTTCATACTCCCACTTGCTTCTTAACTGGGCTGTGTCTCACAAATCCTCTCTTGTCTATGATTTCCTGTTGATTGATGGCAAAGAAGAACTTTGGATTAGAACACTCACCCCCAAAGTACAGCCTATAGAAATAATAGAAAGTACAGAAGGAACCCACAGCTTCCTTCTGGCCTGCCAACTCCTCTCATGTTCTGTGCTCTCTTGGATTGTTGCCTCCACCCCAGACAAAGGAAGGCCCATCTAAACTGGTTCAGGGCTGGCAGAATGAGGAAGAGGAAGCTGGCTGGAGAGTCACTTTATTTTCCCTGTGTGTGTATGTGTGTGTGCATGAATTTTATTAAATTTTATTCAGTCATTCATAAAATTGATTTTTCCCCCTGGCTTTCAAATGTTCACAAAATCTGCAACATTGGTTTGGAGACCCCTGGATTAGAACATTGATTTCTACATTCTGCAGTTTTTAAATGTAAATTTTGTCTGGTTGGGAACTGGGTTGCTTTTGGAAGGATTGGGGCTATGCAATTTCAGAAAGCTAATATTTTTATGGTTTACTTTGAAATTTATATCTCCTTATTTTAAATACCTCTCTACTTTTTCAGTCAACTCCACAAGCTTTCTGGATGTGTTCAACATATCTATGAATAAAGGCCTTAGGAATCCTGTGAGGCTAGGGAGCATTAAATGAAGTTAGCTTCATTTTAACTTTTATAATTAACCTATAAAATATTCAGAAAATACCTTCAGTTCAGTGTTTAGTTGTCAGAATACTGAAGCTCACTAACGTTCTAGTGACATTCTAGCCACAATGCTATTTGTTTTATTTTTCTAATTTTGATAGAAATGACAATAATCATGATGCTGCACACCAACAGACCATGATAACTGTTTGTTTGAACTGACATTTGATACTCAGATCTCATATGGGACCATTACTGTTCCTGCTTGGGAACAGGGAAGAAATTAATTTGGTTAGCATTTTAATACAGTTACTTAATTCACACTTATTGAGCCAATACACAAACTGAAATGAGATTACACTTTTATAGTTTTCTCAATTTTGTAATGCAGATCTTCAATCACAAGGTGTGCACAAAACTGCATTTATTAGAGGAAAGTGTGCAGGAAAATACAGATAGGAAAAATAACATATGAAAATACATTATCTAGGGGAAAATTACTTGCAAAAGATGTGCACAGAAATATGCAAGCAAATACAAATTAGCCTTCATTTACTCAATTAAGACTGTTACCAAATCAACGTGGATGTGATGACCCAGAGTATATCAGAAATATAACAAAAACCAAAACATAACTAAAAATCCTTTAATGCCTTCAATTTGGCTTCACTGTTTAATTGTTCACAGTGGACGAGTACACTATTTTCAAAATAACATTTCAGAGGAAAGAAACACAATTCAAATTCAAAGAACTGACAACAAAGCAAAAACCAAAAACAAACCACATTGAATAAAGTTCCACGACAGACCAGGATAGATAATTGCCAACATCAGGAAGATAACCAGGTATAGTCTGTTGGAAGAACGCCAACCAAGATAAACCTTCTTTAGGAATAAAACACTAATTTGTTTCCAGCATCTGTTAGCACACAGGTCCAAACTCTTATGCAAATCTCACATCTGCAACCCATGAAGAGGATCATGGCCCTTTCCTTCCAAGTAGACCACATTTTACCCTGATCCTCTCCTCTCTGCATGCCCTAGGATAGATAGGGGATGGGCCTGGGTCCTCCTCTGACTGCTCAGACAGCCTCTGCCCTTCCCTAGCCTCCTCCACCACCTTTGGAGCCACACTTCCACTCCCTGTTGGCTGTTCCTCCTCTTCCTCAGAGTCAGTCTCCACCAGGGGTATGACAGTAAAAGTAGGATAAAACAAAGGTGGAGAGAAAAGTCCACCTTCATAGGTAGACTCAGGTGTCTTCTCCTGGCTGTTTACTATTTCTTCTTCCATCTAAATGAAGAGATTAAAAGGGTGTAGATCAGGACAAAACATGCCTGTTTTGACAAGAGGTGGTTATATACCCAGCTCCTGAAGACTTCATTACAAAGACAGGATGGAAGATGAACTGTACCACCACTCCAGTTATGCATATAGTGCATTTTCTTTCTACTACTTTTAATAGAAGGAAAGCTTTCAACAAAGGAATTAAATTTGAAGTACAAAGCCTGTTGATCTCACAATCAGCCTTTGGATTCTTTGGAGTTTCCCCCAAAGTATACAATACCAAATAAAGAAATCTGAGACACTAAAGAATGCCAAAACTTACCAGTTGTATATTTCTAAGGCTCTTTACTATATATAGTAAAAATGCCTATTTCTAGATTTTGAAGTGAACAACAAGAACAAAGACAGGAAACAATAGTATATCAGTAGATTACAATGGCTGAAACATGAGGTTTCATCACTTGTAAGCTTTTTATTAATTTATCCAAGTACTATTAATACTTATGTAGTTAACTGAATGTTAATGTTAGTCAGAAAGTGGACAGCCACAATGTGAGCCAGCTGTAACTTTCACATTGCCTTCAAAAATATCTAACTGTAACTTTCAGCAGCTTCTGGTCAGAAAAAAATACAATTAATGGCTCATCTGAAGTTGGCTGAAGGTTGTCCTGTCCATGACCTTTGCCTGCTGGTCTAGCAGGAGCCAGAAATCTAGAAGACTATACATCTCCTTCAGGGGAAAAACAATTCTATCAGGAGTGATTGATGGCAAGTATGGACAGTATTAAAGGTTTAGTATACACATTTCCTTGCTGTCATTGTACAGTATCCATGGATTGTTCCTCTCTAATTAACAAGCAGTTGTTGCGGCTTCTGTTTACATTTATAAATTAAATGGAAATCTTTCTGAGCAGCTATTTTTAATCCTCAATTTTGTTGCACAAATTGCTACGATCAAGTTAATCCCTCCTGAAAAAGAGATTGGTATTTTATATAGCCATACATGGTTAACTGAATTTTAAAAAATGCAAGATTTGTTTCTCTCAAAATGCAATTGGACATTTTGAAATTTTGTGGAAAAGAGGAAGGATGCAAGCATTATTTTCTTGTGTATCCCTACCCACCTACCCGCCCACTTCTTTGAGATGGTTTATAACTCTTCTCTGTAAACAGAGATACATCACAACTTGGCACTTGTGGTAGCAAAGCTTTTCAGAGTGGGGGGGATGACTTCATTCTCCTAACTAGAGCACTGATAACAATGCAAAATGAAATTATAAGGTTAGCCACAAATTGTCTTTTTATTTGATTTCATATCTAATATATTTCAAATGATGTATTCTTTAGGAAAAAAGGCATAGACTAAGAAAATGTCATGCCTTTGCTCCTTGTCCATTTCATGAAAGGAATATTTTCCAGGGAAATAATGATTGCATTGTGCAGATTTAATGTTAACTACTTCCATTGTGCAATGTAGGTGTTAACACACAGTATATACATGTACAGTACATATATACATAGTCACTTGAAATAGATGACATACAATTACTGTAAGTCTGAAGCAGGAGGCCTTCAGCTTCCTGTTTGACAAACCAAGATTTGTGGATCAATGAAATGAATATCACATAAATTTATTTATATATGTGAAAGCTTCTTTCAGGGATAGAGTTGGCATATACTCTGATATCTAGGAAACAACCAGTTGTATTCATTCCAAAAAGTGGCTTCATGCTTTAGTCATTATGTTGCATTCTAGCCTTCTCTCAAGAATGCCAGAAACATATACATTTGGGGTTATATTTACACAGCAATTCTGCAAGATTAAGTGTTTCATTGGACACTATGGGACACAGAATGTTGGACGAAATAGGCCTTTACCTAATCCTTATAATTCTTATGAGGCCTGTGCCTTTATATGTGAAGACAAAAAAAGTGTTCAGTTTATTAAGGTAATTAATACTAGGAACTCCATCACTGTGACACGGATATAAAATGTATATCATGTGTCACCACTGATTTGATGTGTCACCACTTCAGTATTAGGCCTTTACAAAATGGGTCCTCTTGTATCATTAGGAATACAGTCTAGTCCAATAAAATTTATATTCTGAAAAAATCTGCTTGAGTCATATTTATTAAAAGAGAAAAGGGATTTCTTTACTGAAATCTCTACAACTGAATATTTTAATTTTAACATCTAATTTATTTCTAAGTTCACTGGGGCAGGGATTTCTTAATTATCTTACAAACAATCAGATGGCAGGGGAGGTGGCTAATTGTTTTTTGATAAAGGGAGAATGTACAGATGTTCCAAGCTGATAATGTTATTCACTTCTCAGACTTTGGGAAACTATGACAATAATTAGGGGGAAAAAAAACATTTCTTTTGGAGAAACAAACAAACATTCTGATCCAATGCTGTGAAGCACAATGCACTTACCTATAGCATCTTCTCTTATCAACAGAGTTGCAGGTAGGTTGATTTTCTTTATGTCTTCCAACACCTTTTACATCAAAAACATATTTAAAAGCCTAAAAAGGATACCATTTAGATTTGTGCATGAAGCCCCTGTCACACAGCACCAACGGATGGAAAGAGGATATAAAACGGAGAGAAACTGTTGCCATCCGTTGGTTAACATGATCCTTCCGTTCTGTACTCACTGCGTCCGTTTTTCATCCTCTCTATCTGTCCAGCATCCGTCTACTGACATTTCATCCGCTCAAAAAGTTTTGAGCTGCACAAAACTTTTTGAGCGGAAAATGTATCCAATGCGTCCATTCTGCATCTGCAACGCATACGGGGAACATCTGTAAGACGTCCGTAGTCATCCGTTATGTATCCGCTATATCTGCTAGGCATCTGCTGCACATCTGTGCAACTCGCATCCGCTCCAGCGGAAAACGGACACAGGGAGGAAGTGAAACGGACATGGAATGGACATGCAGCGTTAGTAGCACGGACGGAGAAAGGATGAAAGCGGATGCAGCTCGCATACAAAGCAATAAAACGGAAAAAACGTTCACAGAGGGGACCTATCTCGGATATTTAGGATGTCTGCAGGATGCCTAGAGGATGCAAAAGGATACCTTGTGGAAAACCTATATTTCTTATAAAAAGGGGGAGGAACTCACCTGGATCTCACTTTCAGTCCAGCAGCCCTGCTGTGCAGACCTCTTTAGCCTTCATCCGGCTCTTGCTCTTCCACAGCATCCAGTCATCTCCACCATGGATCGTCACACATTCCTTTTGGTAGCCACCATCGTTCTACAACAGTGCAAAGCCATCTACAGGCTCTTTCACCTGTTCTATGTGAAGAAAAGGAGGCGGCCAAGAAGTGTCTGGGTCCGAAGATGGCTCGCCAAAAGAGCAGAGTATGGACTGTATAACAAGCTGATGGTGGAGCTCAGGAACGAAGACCCTCGTGCATTCCAGAACTTCATGAGGATGTCGCCAGCCATTTTTGACGAAGTTGTGGAGCGGCTGAGACCCAGGTTGACCAAGCAGAGCACCAACTTCCGGCCTAGCCTGGATCCTGGACTCAAGGTGGCACTGACTCTGCGTCACCTGGTCTCTGGGACCACGTACAGGAGCATGCAGTATGGCTGGAGGGTGCCACACAACACCATCAGCATTGTGGTCAGAGAAGTGGTGCATGCCATCATCGAAGAATACCTGGAGGAGCCCCACCAGTGCCCCTCCATTGAAGAAGGCTGGAAGAAAGTTGCAGAGCAGTGGAATCAGAAGTGAAACTTCCCACACACCGTTGGAGCCATAGATGGCAAGCACGTGGCCTGAAAAGCTCCAGCTAAATCGGGATCCACTTAGCACAACTACAAGGGCTTCTTCAGCATCATCCTCTTCGCCATGGTCGATGCTGACTACAAGTTCATGTACATCAATGCTTCAGGCAACGGGTAATCTTCAGATGCCCAGGTATACAACGCCAGTCACCTCAAGGAGGGGCTGGAATGCAACCTCATCATGGGCTTCCCAGATCAAGACCCCCCCACCCAATGATATGCAAGATGTGCTCTACTTCATCATGGGGGATGACGCCTTCTCCCTCAGAACCTACCTCATGAAGCCCTACACTTCCAGATGCCTCACCCGTGAAGAGAGTATCTTCAACTACAAGCTGTCCAGGGCAAGGCGGGTGGTGGAGAATGCCTTTGGCATCCTGGCCAACAGGTTCCAGGTACTTCTCACCACCATGCAGCATCGCCCAGAGACCGTGAGGAGGATCGTGGAAGCTTGCTGCATCCTGCACAATCTCATGCGCACCCACTACCCAGTGTTGCAGAACAGGCTTGTGGACCTCCAACAAGGCAATGGGGACATGGAGCCTGGTGAATGGAGGCAAGGGCGAAACCTGATAGACACTGTGGATGTGCAAGGCCCCAACAGAGCTTCACGTGAAGGGAAGAAGCAGCACAACCTCCTGAAACACTGGTGCAACTCCCCAGCTGGAGCAGTGGAGTGGCAAGACGGGATCATAGATACTTGATGGATGCTTCCTTCAGCCTGTCTCATCACACTGATGAGATTGTGCCATGCATGTTGAGGGGCCCTACAATGAACAGGGCATTTAATAAAGAGTTGTGTTTATGTTGAAATGTGTGGATCAATGATTACATTGTTGTTGATAATAAAGGGCCAAAGGTGTGGCACCTGGGAGGGTGGACCATACAGTCCCACTATGCTTGCACTGGAGGTTTATCTATCCCACAGCTATTACCCATCCCATAGGTATCCTAACCCATCCCACAGCTATTACCCAACCCACAGGTATCCTAACCCATCCCACAGCTATTACCCATACCACAGGTATCCCTGCCCATCCCACATCTATTACCCATACCAAAGGTATCCCTGCCCATCCCACAGCTATTACCCATACCAAAGGTATCCCTGCCCATCCCACAGCTATCCTTACCGATCCCAGAAGCATGCAAAGGCTTAAGCCATTTCTAAAAGTTTCCACCAAGACTTTATTTAATAAAATAAATGAAGCAAGTGTGTGAAGCAAAGATAATCTTTATTAATAACAAGCTGTAAAAGCAAAATGATCCAAGTGTCCCAAGGAAAGATAAAGTCAACAGGTAGCCACCCAGTCTCTAGCACTCTTCTCAGTCACTCTGAAGTGTGCCCATAGTCTCAGGGTGAAGTGTCCAGGTGCTGTGGAGGTGGCTGCTGCTGGAGTGCTGGTCTGAGGTGCCATTGGGCGCCTGGCCCCGAGAGGACAACAGGGGATGGTGTGTGGAGGAAGCTCTCAGAGAGCTGGCTCAGTCCTGTGATGTTGAGAGCCCCTTCCTCCAGGACATGAGGTGTCAGCCACAATACCGATGACAGATGTTCTGAAACCGGGCTTGGCTGTGGGGTGGAGGAAGGAGGAGTGTAGTGGGGATGGCTGGTCTGCAGCTGAGTGAGGTGAGACATCTGTGGCATGGGTGGCATCTGTGGCGTGGGTGGCATCTGTGGCATATATGGCATCGGTGGCATTGGTGGCATCAGTGGAATTGGTGGCACCAGTGGCGTACGATGAACCTGTGCCTGGACTGGGAAGGGCTGCTTGTGCTGTTGGAGCTCCTAGAATCCTTAGCCTTGGTAGGTGAGGGCCTGTGGAAAGCCTTGGAATGGGAGTGACATCACCTGTGGTGGAGGAGCAGACTTGGAGTGGGTGGGAGCAGGTTCAGCTGGGTCTGGAGGGTTGGGAAGGAGACCGGTGATCCTGTCCTTTATCACCTGGTACTGTGATTCGGACATGTCCATGAGGGTCTGGTTGATGTAGGTGAGGAAGGGCTTGCGGTTGGAAGATGGTATGTCTGTGTGTACCAGCTGAGAGAGGAGATCTACGCTGCTTCTGATGGTGTCCCTGTTCTCCAGGAGGACAGTGTGGCTCTGCCCCTCCGGTCTGCCTCTCTGCCTGCTTTCTGTGGAGGTGGAGCTGGGGGTGGATGTGGGTTGGTCTCTGGTGGAAGTGCCCTCTCCTTGCTCCCACTGAGTCAGTGGATCCTCCACACGCTCCGCCACGGGGAGTGCAGCTGTTGGGGGTATCTCCGTCGTGGCACACTCCACAGATACCTGCCTGGACACAGGAGCTGACTCTTGGCCAGAAGAGGACTGGCTCTCTGCGGGCTGCCTGAGAGAGAGGGTTGCCAGAGGGGCTGCTCCTCGGTGGCGGATCTCATCCTCCAAGAAGCTGCACTTGGCCATCACGTAGGTCTCCCGGTCCGTTAGCTTGACCGTGGCCTGGCCAGATTTCTTGAGGTGCAGCGTCCCGTACCAGGTGTGCATGTGCTTCCACCAGCCGAGGAGCACCTCCGAAGTGTAGCCCAGGCTCTCCGCCTTCTCTCTCCAAGCAGCCTGCTTCCTTTTGGTGTCTCGATAGAGCCTGTGTCCCTTCCGCCAAAGATACTATTTCTCTCTCAGCCATTCCAGCACCTCATCCTCATGTTCCTCTTAGATGGAGTATTGCCTCCTCTCCCATTCTCGTTCTCGCATATGCCTCTTCCTCCCTCTGGCAGGGCCATCTGGGCCCCCATCAGAGGGCTTCGAGGTTGTAGGGGCACACCACCAGCAGCAGTAGCAACAACAACAGTAGCAGCAAAAGCAGGACCAGCAGGACCAGCAGCACCAGCAGCACCAGCAGAACCAGGATCATCATCATCAGAGTAAGCACCAGCAGGACCAGCAGCACCAGCAAGACCAGGATCAGCAGCAGCAGAGTAAGCACCAGCAGCACCAGCAGGACCAGCAGGACCAGGAGCAGTGCCAGCAGGACCAGCAGGACCAGGAGCAGCGCCAGCAGAGTAAGCCCCAGCAGAAGCCCCAGCACCAGGAGCAGCGCCAGCAGAGTAAGCCCCAGCAGAAGCCCCAGCATCAGGAGCAGCACCAGCAAAATAAGCACCAGCAGAAGCACCAGCACCGGGAGCAGCGCCAGCAGAGTAAGCCCCAGCAGAAGCCCCAGCACCAGGAGCAGCGCCAGCAGAGTAAGCACCAGCAGAAGAACCAGCACCAGGAGCAGCGCCAGCAGAAGCTCCAGCACCAGAAGAGTCAGCCTGAGCAGCAGAAGCCCCAGCAGAAGCAGAGTCAGGGCCAGGGGGTGGGATGGTGGCCCTGTCCCTCTTGCCAGGGCTGGCAGCAGATGGCACAGGCTTTCTCTTCTTCCCCATGGTTGTTGGCTGGCTGGCTGGCTGGAGCTGATCTTGTTGGCTGGCTGGCAGCAGGTCTTTCCTCTGAATTGTGACCTGGTTGCGAGCTGCTTCCCTTTTTATCCGCAGGGCTGACACAATGCATCCTCCCTGCATGCACAGTGAATGCTTTGCAGCTGCTAGGCATCCGCTAGGCATCTGCTGGGATCCATGATGCATCTGCGTCTTCCACTAGGCATCTGCTCTGCATCCGTTCCTTCCGTTGCGCGTCTGCTTCACTGTGCTCCCCCGGAAGTCCTGCGGATGTGCCATCCGCTTCCATCCGCTTCCATCCGCTAGGCTTCCATGGAGCATCCACTTTCCATCCTGGCTGCATCCTCCCCCCGTCCGTTCCTTTCCGTTGTTGTCCGCTCTGCTTACGCAAATTCGGGGCACTTTTGAGAATGGATAACAATGGATGGAATATTTTCTAGTCTGCTGTGTCCTTTTTACGTACGTTTTGCACCCGTCGGCCTATGTGACAGGCCCTTAAGAAGCAAACCTATATCCACCAATGAAAAAAATAGGCAACTGATTATCCACTGTTTTTCTGAACATTCATCAGAAATTATTTTGTGTCATTTTGAAGAATTGTTTTAAAAAAACTCATTCATTATACTGTTATTACATCTTGGCTCTAGCAGAGGCTAAAAATATACTGTAATGATATATGTCTCCTTAAAGATGGACTGGAGAAGAGACAGAGAAAAGAAGCAAAACCTCTAAAAGAGTATCTATTCAGCAACAGTAAATTGTTGCTTTCAGAGATCTTTTTTTTTTTAAAAAATAAGCATTTCACATGAGTTAGAATTGAGACAGAAGATACAGAGTGAAAGGAAGAGAGTACTTTAAGTGCACAGATGCATCATAAACTGGAGAAAAATATTACTACCGATGTACACATCACCCATCTTCATTCCACAAGGAAGGACTGTTGCCTGTTAACCCTCCTTATGTCAAGTGGATCTTTTTCTTCAGAAGACATACTGAAAGAACAACCAATTATTTCTCCATGCTTTACATCCTTCCTGTGCAGGGCATCATGCCTTCAAAAATATTCCAATCTTTCAAAGACATCACCCTTTTACCACTTGCAATGGATATAAGACACAGCAGTTAAATCTAGTACTTTCTTCTGGGAAAACTAATACAATCCTGGGTTGTGTAAACAGAGGCATAGAATCAAGATCATGTAAAATAATAGCACCGTTTATAAAACCCTAGTGAGATCATACCTGGAATACTGCAACCAATGTTGGTCACTATACTACAAAAAAGATGTTGAGGCTTTGGAAAAAGTTCAGAGAAGAGTAACTAAGATGATCAAAGGCCTGGAGACTAAAACATATAAAGGACAGCTTCAGGATTTGGGTTTGGCGAGTCTAAAGAAAAGAAGAATTAGGGGTGACATGATAGCAGTATTCCACTATTTGAGGAGCTGCCACAAAGACGAAGGGCTCAAATTATTCTATGAGGCACCAGAGGGCAGGACAAGAAACAATGATTGGAAACTAACCAAAGAGAGAAGCAACCTGGAATTAAGGAAAAACTTCTTAACAGTGAGGACAATTAACCAGCTTGCCTTCAGAAATCATGGGTGCTCCATCACTGGAGGTTTTTAAAGAAGAGACTAGATAGTCACTTATCTGAAATAGTACCATAGGTTCTCCTGCTTGAGGGGCTGGACAAGAAGACCTCCAATTCTATTCTATTCTATTCTATTCTATTCTATTCTGTTCTGTTCTGTTCTGTTCTGTTCTGTTCTGTTCTGTTCTATTCTATTCTATTCTATTCTATTCTATCAGAGGAGGCAGTGGGAAGAATGAAAACTCACTCTGAACTTGCATGTGACCATACTGCAATTTGTGTCTTACGACAGCAAACCTATCTTTCACTGAACAAAATTTCAGTTCCAGTAAAGCAATTCCTTAAATTGCTCAATTACAGTAATCAGTCTTCTTGATCATACAAATTTTTAAATAGCACATCATTCAACCAAACTGCATCTCCTACTCATTTTATGACATCAAAATAATAAAATGGTGGACATTACAGACAACTAATAACTACAGACAGATATGTTAAAGCCTGTGTAGTGGAGAAATTAAAGTAATTAATCTTCAGGGCAAGTCTAGAGGCAAAGAAAGATATTAAGAAATAGCCTAAATGGAGGGGTAAGGGTGAAGTTCATAATTTGCCATGAGAAAAGTTCAAAAGATATCAGCAGTATGGTGAAGACTGACAGACAGACAGATATTTGTAGAGTTGTTAAAGCAGCTAGAATGTTCACGTTCACATGAATTTCCCTTACAATATTTCTGGTTCATACATGCAGTTAGAACAGAAAGTGTATCTGAAGAAATTATGCATGTAAGAAAAGGTGAAATGATTTTCTCCAAGTTTACACTTATCAGAAACTACAGATGTTTAGTACAGGCAAGAACGAAAAGAATATTCTTCAGCATCTTGAAAATGTCTTAAATGAAAGAGTAAAAGGGACACTCGTAAAATTTGCAAAGAAAACAAGTGGATTGTTCATGCCTTTAAAGATTCAAAATGTAACATTCTGCACTTAGGCAAGAAATCATCCCATCATCATATCATATATTCATTGATACAGCTCAAAACCGCCTTGCTTCTTTTACAACCTGTAGCACATTGCTGGCTTATGTTTAATCTGTGGTCTACCAAGAAAACCAGCTCCTTCTAATAAGTACTGCTGCTAAGACTCTGTTGAAACAATACACCTGGGTTTTCCTGCATAAGTGCAGACTCTTATATTTCTCACCACTGAACAACATTTGGTTGGTAAGACCAGTATTTAGGTCTATCCAATTCCTTTTGAAATAAGGATGAATTTCCTGATTGTGGGAGCTGTAAAGCAGTGGAAAACTTCCAAGTTTTCAAGAAAAAATTAAACAACCATTTCTCCAGGGTGGTGTGAGGATTCCTGCCCTGGACAGGATTTCTAAATAAAGAAGTCTACAATTCAGTATATACAGGAATTTACTTTTTGTCTTTAAATGGATTAGCTTTATAACTTCAGCTGTTTAGCAAAGTACAATGACAGTGAGACTGCTCAGCACATTTTACAAAAAGAAAAAAAAACATTTATGTATAGGATAGACATTTGAAAAAAATCATCCCATTTTGACCTAGAGGATTTATTTTCCTGCCACAGTTTTTACCAGTAATGGATGTAGAAGGATAATAGTAATTAAATGATGTCATTTGCTTTTTAGCACTATATTTTTTTTTCTGTAGTTACAAATGCTGCAACTTTCAGAGAAAAGGTTAACAATGCAAACA
This sequence comes from Laticauda colubrina, assembly GCA_015471245.1. Classification (NCBI taxonomy): domain Eukaryota; kingdom Metazoa; phylum Chordata; class Lepidosauria; order Squamata; family Elapidae; genus Laticauda; species Laticauda colubrina. The sequence goes on along the minus strand of BLBF01000062.1, from coordinate 4,326,466 downwards.
GAAGACTTTTTTTTAAACAAAACTTCCTGATCTCAAAATAAAAGATTATAATTCAAAATTTACCATGATCAGAGAAAAGGAACAGTGAGCACAAACTCTACCATCCTGCTGGCTTTTTGCATTAAAAATTAATCTTCATAAATCTTTTCTTTGCAAAGATTATTGTTATTATTTGCTGCCCATCTCATGATTCAGGATCTGATGCATTGTATAGAGCTTAGAATCCTTGAAAAATACAAATGGCCAGAGTATTAACTTTTTGTCAATCAGTATATAGAAAGGAACCAGTTATCTATTTTATAACCCAATGAACAACATTTACACGTAGGGGTTGCTAAATTATGACAGTGTGTGTTTTTTCTGTTTTTTGGTTTTTTTTTAATAAAAGGCAAATTTGAAATTCTAATTCATAGAATCTAATGATGTTTTCAAAATATATTTACATCAATTAAAGTGAAAGACTTTACAGTTAATCCTGCTTAACAACCACTTGTTCAGTGACTTTTCCAAGTTATGACAGTATGGAGTGTACTTAGGACTGGTCCTTGAAGTTATAAGCATTGCAGTGCCCCCTACATCATATGATCAACATTCAGGTGTGTGGCAACCCTCCTGAATTTACGACTGCACTGTGCACTTCAACTTCTTTACCTACCTATCTCCTCTCATCTCTGTCCATTTGGCTGTCCTGCACTCCACTGCCTACCCCTGTACTACATTGCTACCTCAGCTGATTTTCACATCTTCTGCTGTGGACAAGACATGCTCAGCCAGAGCAGCAGCTGGCCTTTTCCATAGCTTTTTATAGCCACCCTGGAGCCTCTACAAGACCTCCATACACCTATCCCAAGGCCTTAGCCAGGAGTGCCTCAACAACAGCAAGAGGAAAAAGAGACTGTGGTGGAGTGCAGGACTGCTGAAAGGAGATGAGAGGGAGATAGGCTGGTAAAAGGAGGGGAGTTGAAGTAGACAAAAGCACAGAAAGGCAGGAAAAGCATGAGATACTTGCCAGGTGACAACCTGGTCCTAGTCTAATGATTGCAACCAGCCTACCATCACTAAGCAGTGCATTCACACAATGTTGCACCTAATGATCACATTGTTTAGCAATGAAAAATATATTCCTAGTTAGGGTCTTAAGTGAGGACAACCTGTATTATGGTTATTAACAGCAAAACCAAATTAAATAATTTATGCAAATTGGTTTTTATTCAGCTTCATTCTTATAGTATTTTCAAAGAATAATTATTCCTAGAAAATATTTCTTCATATATAAAGTTGTTAAAGATAGAGAAGAAAATCATTAGGCTTGTATTTTATTATTTGCATTTGAGTACTTTCCAATGCTTATACTGAAACTGAAAAGCAATTATTTTTTGGTTGTTGATCCTCTCAAATTGTGAGATAGTTCTCTGATCCAAAAATATATGCACAAAAATTCAATAGTTGCAGATAAAACACATATTTTAAAGGAAAGGAACAGATGCTTGCTATAGGGGATTTTCAAAATGCATGCACATATTCGTGCAAATTGTGTAAAAAAATTGAAAAATGGAAGTGAAAAATGGCAGATATATAGATGAAAAATGAATATTTTATTGAAAAATTTCCATCCATACTAACAACAATCCAGATATCTGATATTTCAGACATTTTGGCTTGAAATCTGCATTCAGTTTTGGTTGCCATGATGTAGAAATATGTTGAGACTCCAGAAAGAGTGCAAAGAGTAACAATGATAATCAGGTGACTGGAGGCTAAAACATGTAAAGAACAGTTGTTGGGACTGGGTATGTCTTGTTTAATGAAAAGGATTAAGAATGATAAGATAGCAGTGTTCCAATATCTAATGGGTTGCCACAAAGAAGAGGGAGTCAAGCTATTGTTCAGGCTTCAGGTTCTTTGGAGAAGAAGCAACGGATGGAAACTAACCAAGGAGAGAAGCAACTTAGAACTAAGGAGAAACTTCCTGACAGTGAGAACAATTAATCAGTGGAACAATTTGCCTCCAGAAGTTGTAAATGCTCCAACACTGGAAGTTTTTAAGAAGAGATCAGACAACCATTCATCTGAAATGGTATAGGGTTTCCTGCCTAATCAGGGGCTTGGACTAGAAGTCCTTCAAGATCCCTTCCAACTTTGTTATTCTATTCTAAATCTGATCTTCATACTACTGCTTCAGAAACTATATGTACTGTGTTATAGGAACGAAAATAATCGTTCCTTATTGTTAGGGATAACATTGTTCACCCTAACTGTTTTAGGTGAAATACTAACTATGAATCATAGTTAGTGTATGCAGCTTTAACTGTAAAATAGCAACTGTGGGTGTGGTTATGAAAACCATATAAAAGTAGCAAGGCTACAGCTTGCTCGCTCTCTCTCTGGCTTTGATGATCCCTGATTACTTCTTGGAAGCAAGACTGCATTGCTCGAACGGGAGAGACAACAACGGACTGATTTATGTGAACTGACACTAGGATATTCTACATGGACTTTGCTAACTGAATATCCCTGAATGGACTGACTACATCGTAAATGAATATAGGACTGTTTTTGACTATGCTATAAACTTATACTGGAATAAAATATATTCTTGATAGCACAAGCGTATCTGTTATTTTTACTGTATGTTAATAAACATACAAGCTTAGCTCACTCATTTATCTGTGTGCCTATCTGACTAACGCTGCACATTCTGTTTAGCTTGTCTACCTAACCCTGGTTGGGGAACCCAGGCTTAACACTTATTTATTTTCTTTTGTTTTTCAATTTGATGTACAAGATGACTAGTCCCTCTTTCAACAGGCATTTAGTCCCTAGTTGAACAAAGCTTCCAAAAATTAGCAAAATTTTACCAATCATATATACTTTAATTTTCTTGAAAGGAAGATAACAAGTTATGCAGAAAATTGCTCCAGCTTGACACTTTCTCTCTACCGCTGCTGATATTGAAAGTATCTTAAAAATTCATTATTTTATTTTGAATGCATTCATTAACAATTAATTACACTGATTATATAGCTTAATACATGCTTTGAAGGGGTTGTTAAAGTTAGGGACATGATTTTTCCAATAAACAGATCATAAAATCCAATTTTCCTGCTTAATTAGGATTGCTGAATTTTGGTCAAGGCAATGAATTAAATTTGATATGGATCATTTGGATTATTAATGACAGTGAAGAAAAATCTATCTAGAATAATTAGCTTTGTTTGAATTTTGTGACAGGCAGATATATTAACATTTTTACACGATCAAGATATTTGAGATAAAATATCTATAAGACCAGTTGGTTTCATATGGCTTCTGGATCTGGATTATTTTAGATGGGGTAGAGAAAATGAAAAATAGAAGTAAACCGATAGGAGATTCTGTTACAAATTCAAACCTAATTGTCTTGCCTCTCCTGCACAAGCTAATAGCTGCATATATAGAGAACAATGAATGAGATTGAAGAGTACTGAATTGCTAAAAATGCCTCATTTATAGCACCAGATCTGGTGTAGATATACTTTGTTAATAATCAGAAATTTTGCAATGAATGGATTAGCTATAGTAGAATGCCTTTCCTACATATTTTAAATAAGTACATAAAAATGGATTTCATGCCTGCAATTATAATAGTGTCTGCTCTCTCTTCTCTTCTACTTTATTTTGCTGCACACATACACCAGGTTTGAGGCAGGATTAAATTTAGGTATCAGTCAAAACGGTTGGGTAGCTCCATGTTCTACTTGAAAAACAGCTTCTATCCCAGGGAAGTAGCTCTTTTGAATTCTGCTGTATAGTGCAGTGTTGGTGTGATGTCGGAGGTTTCTGGTTTAATGTGTGAAGAGTGAAGGATGTGTGTTTGTGTTTATTTTCATGGTCATTGTCATGATGTGCACTGAAGATGGTGTTTGATTTTGTTGTACGAGGTGCAATGACAATAAAGTAAACTAAACAGATGACAATTTTCTGTTTGAAGAGTTATCAAGGACAATCCCTAATTTCAAGGCATCCATCCATTATTTGAAAGTGTCAGCCTTTTGAGATGCTTCAAGTCAAGAAACAAACTCCACAGGTTTAACTATACTTTACTGACATACGCTTCAGTGTCGAATCTTGAAAGCCTAACTGTATTTTCCCTTCTCTTCCTTTTATATTCTTGAAAGTTAGCACTGAATAAGTTTGAATTCCTTTGCATTGTTTCTTTCTTTCCTGGATTTAAAGTGTGTTTTTGTAACAGTCACTGCAGTTTCTTCAAGGTCATCCTCTACAGAAATATTGTCCATTAATCATCTGATTTAAAACAAAGTGATATAAATAGGAACAACAGCTGTTTTTCAAAAGTTGTCATCCAAACAAGAGTGACAAGTTTAAGAAGATATTGGAGGTTTTTAAGAAGAGATTGGAAGTTTTAAAGAAGAGATTTGATAGCCATTTGTCTGATATGGTATAGGGTTTCCTGCCTAAGCAGGGGGTTGGACTAGAAGACATCCAACTCTGTATTCTATTCTATTCTATTCTATTCTATTCTATTCTATTCTATTCTATTCTATTCTATTCTATTCTATTCTATTCTATTCTA
>BLBF01000062.1:4307439-4321883 GCA_015471245.1 Laticauda colubrina | reverse complement strand
TATTCTATTCTATTCTATTCTATTCTATTCTATTCTATTCTATTCTAAAATTAACTCTATCTCTTTACCCGTAATATGTACTTAATTCTTATTTGCATTATTTCCAAATTTACTGTCAATTTAATACATTTTCCTTTCTTCCTCTCCCCCCTCTGCCTTTCTGTAAATCAATGCACATATAGCTGTATTGCATAGACCAGTGTAGATTATTAAAGGGAAACAGAGCTGAACTTTATTGATAACGCCCAGCTAGTAATGACTAAGTTACTCTCAGAAGATTTTTTTAAAAAATATTTTCTACCTACAAAGCCTTTAATTAGTCATAAAAAAGTAAGATAATTTGGATGACTTTTGATTTGGAGCATGATGATTTATACTGTGGCCATGCAGGCTGCAATGTTTATTGACCCTGAGCTAGTCAGACTTGTTTGGTTCAAATGCTAATAGGATGGATGATGAATTCCTAGTTTAGTTCACCCCTAGCTTAGTCTATACCTCAGAAGTCCCAAAGTATGGATTAAACTAGAAAATGTTTTTAAAATCCTAGAAGGAGGCAACAACTTACCTTTTACAGAACATTGTCATTAAAACCATATGAATGTCATCATCAAGAGCACAACTAATCTAAAGGATATTTTTACTGTTAACTATATTCCAAATAGCAATCCTTTGAGAAGATCTAAATGAGAAACCATCATGTCTGAACTCCATTACTGCTCCAAATGACATATATGGTACATTCCTTATGTCAGAGATCAGGTGCCTGGCCTGCAACTCTCAAAGAACTTTAGATCCAAGAGAACAGTTTTCAACAATATGAGATTAACAACCCAGGATATCTAGACATTTACATTCAGTGTTGGCTATCATGATATTAACTATTTCTTTTTCTCCCTGAGTGCTGTATGTTTTGAATTTGGAATCATTAACAGCATCCTTTTCTTTTCGGACAAGCCAGGATTTGAAATCATTTGTGAAGCAATTGTGCTCATGGTAAGAAAAAAAACAAATACTGTTTTACCAAATAGCTGTTCTGAACTATTACTTTTCTTGATGTTTATGCTGTTACTGCTGCTTTTAAATACTGAGGTACTTTTTAGTGCTTTCAATTCATTGTCATTGCTAATGAAAGGTGTTTAGAAGTTTGTAAACCATCATGATCAAGAGAAAGATGTGATATAATGTCAGGAATAAGTAAATAAGTGTATTCACATATATGTAATCAATATGTAATCAATATGTAAATTCCTATAGAATCTGCTGAATTAAATGAATTTGAGTGAGTTCACAAAGTCAGTTTCAGATTTCAAACAATTTTTTATCTTGGTTGCTAACATTAGCAAAGACAGGGAGATTAAGCAGCAATATAATTGATTAACCTTTCAGTTTAATCCATAAAAGGAAAGCAGGGATCCCAGTAAATATGAATGGCTCTGTTTTCTGCTGCTGCAAATTAATGAATCTCAGAAGCCAATAGAGCACATGAGGTGATTTATGACCATAGCTAATTGGTCCACATGCCTTGATTAACTCAGTAATTTGTCAGTCTGTGGCTATGTGTAAATATGAAGTATAAATCAATCAAGAATGAGATATATTGTCATCTTCATGTAACATTTCCAGTTCTTATTTTTCAAACTGAATAAAACTTTAGAAGGTGGTAATTATAGTTTTTCCCCCTCATATGAAAAAAAATAAATTCTCTATTAGTCCTTTCTAATAATGTGTATTTTACCTTTGGAGGCACAGCTTCTGTGTCCAGCATCACATGTTGTAATCTGTGACATTAAGTCTGCTTCTAGTAGATTAAAAGTAGAATGCAACCTAAACATTATTAAACTGCTGAGGAACCTGAGTGTATACATACTATGCTATTTCATTTCTGAGTACGCATATTATGAAAAGCACAGAAAAAGAACTAGAATAAGCCCAAAGAAAGTAAAGGCATGTAGTAAGAAAAGTCATATATAGTACAGTATATTAAATCCAGTTATACTAATACTATTTATGATACTTCTCAATATTTGTTCTTGCAAATCATCTGTGCTTTCACCATGTCAATACATAGTTATTCATTTAACAGCAGTGTGTAGCAGCTGCCAAAAAGCTAATGCAATCCTAAATTGCATTAACAAAGAGATACAATCAAGATGAAGTGAGGTACTAATACCACTCTATAAAGCCTTAGTAAGACCACACATAGAGTACTACATGCAGTTTTGGTCACCACACTATAAAAAAGATGTTGAGACTCTAGATAAAGTGCAGAGAAGAGCAACGAGGATGATTGGGGGACTGGAGACTAAAACATATGAAGAATGGTTACAGGAATTGGGCACGGCTAGTCTAGTGAAGAGAAGGACCAGGGGAAACATGATAGCAGTCTTCCAATATTTGAGGACCTGCCACAGAGAAAAAGGGGTCAATCTATTTTCTAAAGCACCTGTAGGCCAGACAAGGAATAATGGATGGAAACTGAACAAGGAGAGATTTAACCTGGAAACAAGGAGAAACTTTCTGACAGTGAGAACAATCAACCAATGGAACAGCTTGCCCTCAGAAGTTGTGGGAGCTTCATCACTTGAGACTTTCAAGAAGAGATTGGACTCCCATCCATCAGAAATGGTGTAGGTTATTCTGCTTGGGCAGGGGGTTGGACTAAAAGACCTACAAGGTCGCCTCCAACTTTGATTATCTGTTATGTGTTATCATTTCATTTTGTTCTTTAAATTTCTCACCTCCTTTCCAAGATCTCAACTCCATCCAATCATGACTTCATGTATCTTTTCCTTCCTTTCAACCTATTTACTTATCATTCATCCTTTTTAATACTTCTGGCATAATCATACCACCTTAATGTTTTATTCTTAATGTATGTATTCAGTCCTTTGTATTCTTAATACAAGTATTCTTACTTGTAAGAATAGTATTTCTATACTTGTAAGTATTCTTACACTCAGTCTTGACCTGTCTTTTCTTATCTCATTATATGTATATATTTCCTATCTCATCTTCAGTTGATGTATCCTTGTTTCTCCCTATTAACACAGGTCTCATTTCCATATAATATGATATAAAGTGAGAGGATGCATGCTATGACACAAAACTATTTTTATTTCTTTCCACAAACAGTAATCCCTATATCGGATGCAAAGCGTTCACTGCGCATGCGGGGGGTATGAATTGCATCAGCTCCATGGATATAAAAGGATGCAGCATGCATGCAGTCAGCACACAGGGGAAAGACGTGCTGTCACATACATCTAGCAGGAAGACCATGGTTTGTCAGTCAGGCAAGAAGAGGAAGCCCATGCTTACTCGTTCCAGCCCTGGCAAGAAGGACAGAACCAGCATCCCACCCCCTGGCACTGACTCTGAAGCTGCTGCTGCTGCTGTGGTGGACCAGCCCCAAGGCCCTCAAAGCCCTGCTGCTGAAGGCCCTGCTGTTCAAGCCCCTGAAGGCCCTGCTGAAGCCCCTGCCAGATGGAGGAAGAGGCAAGGGAAGCAGAAGGGAGAGAGGAAACAGTACACCATTTCCGAGGAGCATGAGGATGAGGTGCTGGAATGGCTGAGGGAGAATGAGTACCTCTGGAGAAAGGGCCACAGACTATATCGCGACATCAAGAAGAAGCAGGCAGCCTGGAGAGACAAGGCAGACAGCCTGGGGTACACTGCAGAAGTACTCCTTGGATGGTGGAAGCACATGCACACCTGGTATGGCAAGCTACACCTCAAGAAATCCGGGCAGGCAACTGTCAAGCTCACTGACCAGGAGATGTACGCCATGGCCAACTGCAGTTTCCTGGAGGGTGAGACCACCAAGGAGCAGCCCTTCTGAGACCCCTCTCCCTCAGACAGCCCACAGACATCCAGTCCTCTTTCAGCCAGGAGCCAGCTACCCTGTCCAGGCAGGTGTCTTCAGAGGGCCCCACGGCAGAGACCCCCCCGACAGCTGCACTCCCCATGCCGGCAGACTTGGAGGATCCCATGGAGGATGATGCCCTGCTGTCACAAATGGAGGAAGAAGCAGCAGCCACCAGAGGCCAACCCACCACCACCCGCACCCCCAGCTCCAGAGGATGCAGGCAGAGAGGCAGACTGGAGGGTCAGAGCCACACTGTCCTGTTGGAGATCAGGGATACAATCAAAACCAGCACAGATCTTCTCTCTCAGCTGGTCCACAGCAACATACCATCCTTGGACCGGAAGCCCTTCATCACCTACGTGAGCCAGACCCTCAGGGACCTGCCCGAGGCCCAGTACCAGGCGATGAAGCAGAAGATCACAGCACTTCTTCACAACCCTCCAGGCCCAGCTGAAGCTGCTCCTACCCAGTCCAGGTCTGCTCCTCTACCCCAGGCGATGTCACAGCCCTTCCACGGCTTTCAACAGCCCCTCACCTACCAAGGCTACGACTACCAGGACTTCCCACAGCAGAAGTAGAACTTCCCAGTCCAGGCCCAGGTTCATCGCACGCCACAGACACCACTCCTCACCCAGATGCAGACCAGACAGCCCCACTACACTCCTCCTTCCTCCACCCCACAGCCAAGCCTGTCAACAGACAATCTGTCATCAGTATTGGGCCTGACATCTCAAGTCCTTGATGAAGGGCCTCTCAACCTCACGGGACTGAGTCAGCTCTCGGACAGCTTCCTGAACACACCATCCCCTGTTGCACCCTTGGGGCCAAGCACCCCAATGGTGCCTCAGACCAGCACTCAAGCCACAGCCACCTCCACAGTCCCTGCCCGCTTAACAGCTGAGACCAGGGACATGACTCAGAGTGACTGAGAACAGTGTCAGAGACTGAGTTGTACTTGTTAAGTTTCTTTGCTTAAGACACTTTACTTGGTTCATTTTGCTTTTTTAATAAAGTCATAAAGTTTACCTAAGAAAGTTAATAAAGGTTATCTTTGCTTAAGACACTTGGTTCATTTTTTTTACTTAATAAAGTGTTGGTGAAAACTTTGAAAAAATGGTTAAGCTTTTGTATGCTTGTGGAATGGATAAGGATAGTTATGGGATAGATAAACCTCCAGTGCAACCATAGTTGGACTGTACTGTCCACCAGTCCAGCGATCCAGATGATTTTCTCCCCCTTTTTATAGAAAATATTGATTGTCTGCTATGGGGCCTTCTACATACTCTAGACATACTGCAGACATCCTAAATATCCGAGATACATCCCATATACAAACGTTTTGTCCATTTTTAATCCTTTATATACGAGATGCATATGCTTACATCCTTACTATTTCCATGCTACTAACGCTGTGTAGACGTTCCGTGTACCTTTTGTTTCCTCCCTCTTTCTGTTTTCAGCTGCAGCAGTTGTGAGTTGAGGGGATGGCCAGAGGATGCAGAGAGGATACAGTGGACGTTTTATGGATGATAATGGATATAGAACATTTGTTGCCCGTATATGTCATGGATGTACATCATACGCGGCGGAAAGTTCCTCCGTTTACAAAGTTTTGTGTAGCTCAAAACTTCTTGTGCAGATGAAATTGCAGTGGATGGATGCTCGACGGATAGAGCGTATGAAACACATATGCAATGAGTACATCATGGATGCATAGCGTTTTCCAATGGATGGCAAGCTTTTTTCAATGTTTTACATCCTCTTTGCATCCGTAAGTACAGTGGGACTGGCCCTTTACATGCACAGTACATAGAATTCTACATGATTTTATATTGTCATATTATTTTATTCACTAAACGGTCATTGCTTTGTTTTGTCCTGATAAGGCACTTGTGTAGAGCAGCATGATCTTTCTCATTTTCATTTCTAGCCATCTAGTATATAGTAAATAACTATTCCTTAATCTTGATGGTTTCATTCTTAGTAGAACTAGACAAAATATTTTAACCATCAGTGAAGATGGACTTATCTTCACTAAACACCAGTGAAATGAGATCATCAAAAGTAGATGCCAATAATAATGATTCGGAGTCTATAAGCCAGTCAGAAATCCCAACAGATAGAAACTTTAATGTAGACCTTATGTGAATGATGGCTTTGAAGGAGTTTATTCTCTTTAGAGAATAGTTTATTCTCCCTGACTAGCAGATGTGGCATAAATGATTTCTTTTTTTGTCTTATTCAGTATTCTTTGACTCCTTTCTCCTGTATTTCTAATACTTTTTCAAAAAGGTATATTCATACACCCACTTTCTAATATTTATTCTACTTCTTTTTCTTTCATGTCTGTTTTTCTCAGTGCCCTACTTGGCACAACTAAACAATGATCTATTCCAAATGAAATCTTCTCATCAACCTTATATTCTTCACAAATTATCTCAATATTTTATGATAAATAATCAATTGTTTGTGTTTTAGTTGAAAATATATATTTTGCTGTGTGTTAAATATTTATATTTAACCCTTGTATTTGAAATATACTTTTTTCCTAGGCAAATATAATCAAATATGTCTTCAAATAGACCAATAATAACCCCCAACAATCTAAAAATATTAATTCATAATTTTTAATATGCATTTTTGCTCTTTTATTCATAATTACCTACACCTTCTTGTTAGGAGTATAGAAATGTTGTCTGAAAAGGAATTCAATGACCATTCTTAAACATCATCTAGATAGATAGGAGGAGGTGAGGAAAAACTTGTCTTTTTTGGTATAAGAGGGGAGGAGGATAATTTATTTTAGGCCTTCAAGATTGTGGTTATAATAATAAAGTCGTTTATGTGGTGTCTTCAGGAATACATAGTTCTCTGCATGTATTCATCAGCTCAAACTATTCTCTGATGAAACCTTAGGAAACGTTGAATCAAGCTGTGGCAAGAATACTATAAGATAGGCATACTGGAAACATTACATTCATTTAATTTACTTGCACTATGTCAAAACAAAGGAAATACCGATGGTGTATGGTATAGTTCCTCGTGACAAATTATTTCTCCACAATGGGAATTCACTTTCAGGTAAAACTATGATGTTGAAATAACATTGCAACATATTATCAAACATACAAATATTTTATGCACAGTTTTGTTGGTTTGCTCACTCTACAAGACTGGTTTCATATTGGCACAGGCAAGTCATTCCCATTTCATAATCTTAAGTGACTTACAATATTTAAAATTCAGTATAACAAATGAAGTAAGTAACCCAGTAGCTTAAAAAAACACCTATATAGTGAATGCAACATTTAGTAGTAGAATGGTTGAAGAATCCACAAAAGGAGATTGAAGTAATGATTACAACACTGTTTCCCACCTTGGGATATATCTTGAATAAACAAACATATATACAAAATAATGAACAGACTAAAGTAAAACTTTATTATTTCAGGCTTATTGGGGGAGCTATTACAAAAAATTTATATTTATCTATATTTTTTGCTTTGTGTTTCTTTTGTTGTGGTTCTTCTTTAGGCAACTCTTTTTTAAAGAGATTAATGCAGATGCTGAACAATATCAAATTGCTTTCCAATGGCAAAGTAATTACAACAAATTTCAAACTAAATGTAAATAATGAACTGCTACTTTTTAATAAAGGAATGTAGTTTCTTAAAGGGTGCTTTTAACAAGAACTCATTTGTCTTACTTTGCTACTGAAAGATAGAAGTGCCATTGATTCTCCTCATTGCTCCAATTACTATTTTTCCACCCACCATTATAAAAATCAACTAGAATTTCAACCCCTTTAAATAAATTGGCCGTAGCAGGAAATATCTGTAAATATGTGAGGTAACTATATGTTTGCAACAGATACAGAAGCAGACAACTCATTTTCTGCATGATATATCTATTAATTTCATAGGGTTCTCTCATTTATCATTATCTCACATGTGCTGACATGATAATATGGCATATAATCCATGAATAGTAACATGAAAAATGCTTCTTTCTTTCATTACTACCACATGATTCTTCAGTTCCTAGGAGACCAACTGATGTGTGTGGTGAAGTTTGATTGCATATATGTGCATATACTGTTAAGAATCATTCAATTAAAACAAGATACAAATCAGAAGGAAGGAAGGAAGGAATGAAATTGCTAGCTCCTTTATAATATGCAGCAAGACAATGACTGGGATACAATCACATGAAATCATGTGATTTGTTTATTCCTGGTTTGCTGAGGTTCAATAATTTTTGTCTGGATTCATTAAGGCACAAACTAAATTAGACTGTTATATCTGAGAACAGACAACAATATCACTCCTAGGAGATAAGAACTTTAAAATTAAAGCAAACTGACCGCTGTGCTTTATATGTCCCTTTTTAATATCCTCCTGTTCACGTAGTATTTTCCTTTCTCAAGGAAGAATGGAATTAGTTCTTATCATGAGTCTTATGTACAGTATAATCCTCCCTATTCATATAGAATGATCATTTTAGTGAAACAACACATTGCAACCTGGAAGGATTAGGCTGTGCTCTGAAAGTAATGTTTTGATAAAAATTGAACAATTTATTAAACCTGTGTGACTCCCAATTTCAATGTAACACTACCAGTGTTTTATTTGTAATGAGCGAAAAACAACATCCTGATGTTGTTTTTTCCAAACAACATTTAGTGCATCTGCACTAAAGAAAACTATTATGAATTCTGGTTAAGTCTCATAAATGCTAGGTGAACTAGTAAGTTTTCACTCTGGTACATCTTTCAAATAGAAGAAGACTTCCAAAAAGAAAGTTAAAATGAAATATGGATTAATATTTTGACTACATCCATACAGAAGCTTTGCCATGCTTCCCTTTTTTCTTATAACCATTGAGTAATCATAAAATTACTTAAATTTTTCTTTATGGCACATGCACATAGGCACATTCTATGTGTTGTTGGCCAATGTTCTAAGTGTTTTGGTGGTTTTCTTTCCAGCCTGTCCCAATATTCACCCATATGAGAAGCTTTCATCTGGCAGACATTACTTTGGTTGCTATATGCACTGCACTTTTGTTCTTGATGATGAGGATTCCTTGAAATGGCTGATTTAGATAAGTGGCTGGATTGCTGCAAAAGTGCAAAATTGGATGGGGGAAACTTGGGTATGTTTGTGTGAGAAGGGAGGCTGTTAGATCTGTCTAGCCATTGTATGGATCTGACACAGTGAGCTGCAGCTCATCAAAAACACTTTTCTTCAATTTGTTAACAAAAAAAGATGCCATCAGATTTCTGATTTTTTGCCAGATTAGATCACATGGTTTTCTCCCATGAAAGTATGCTAAGAAATTATGTGAACATCAACATTTATTTTTATCACAATAAATCTTTAAGTATTCAGACTTTTTAATACCCAGAATTCTAACAGAGAATTCAATAAAACCAGAACTGTGGAAAAGTAAGATGACAGGCAGCCATCACTGATCCAAACTCAAAGTAACTAGTATAATTTAATTATAACTAGTATATTTGGCTAAAACAATATGTTGATACTGGGTCCCTTTTAATGGCTAGATCAGTGCCGTTAGAATACCCAGTATCAAAATCACACATTTTTTTTGCAGTTAACTGCCTTCAGGACTAGGAAAGCAAGGTCTGAGGTGTACATCCAAAGATGCAGTTTTCTGATGTTATGTAGTTATTGTATTGAAATCAGTAAATGTTGTTGTTTTTTGTTCTGCATTGGATCAAAGTGATAGTGTTAGAGTTGCTTATGGGTTCTGTTTCAAATATCAAGTTTCTCTCCACAAATAAGGAATAATTTCATAATTCACTGAAAGCCATTACTTTGTTTTCTCTTTTTCTGTCTCCAAGCAGGTATTAGTTAAGTCAATCATTCCTTTAGAAAGTAAATTTCTCTTATCCAGCTTCTCCTGATAATTCTGTCTTCCTCTGATTAAACTTGTAATGTTTCTTCTTTGGTGTAATTGATAGCTCATTCCCTTTATGCACAATACTATTAAATTTCTGCCAGACAAACTCCTGCTGAGTGGGGAAAAATGCAGCTTGCTGTCTACATTTTCTATTCAAGCCATTTTATACATAGGTAACTGATTTTTTTTTGAAACTTAGTTTTTTTGAAATCATTCTCCACATGCTTGAAATGCTTTTGTTCAGGTTAGAAGTGGCATATGGTACATGTGCTTTAGGTTTCAAATCCTCTACATCTTTGGGCTGATGGATATACTTGGAATTTTGAAAACACGTTGGAATTCTAAGCTGCTACTGGGGAATTATTTAATAATTCACAAAATAGCTGCATTGGGAACATAGCTAGTAATAAATCAAGTATTATATATTATAAATCAAATAAATCAAGTATCACTGATGTCCCACTTTCCATAGGATACTTACTATATCCTGATACTTTACTGTACCCTTTCTATTTTTCAGAGCCACACTTTCAAATATCATATTTTTTAGACTATAAGGCACACCTAAGAGCCTTAAATTTTCTCAAAAATCGGCCGTGCACCTTATAATCCGGTGCACCTTATATGTGCACTGTGTTCCAAAATCTGTAAAAATGTTGCTGTGCAACATTTCAGCTCTGCTTGATTGACTGTCGGACCATTTCCTTCTGACACTGGGACGTAATACGTATACTACGTACGCTGGCAGCGATAAACCAATCAGAGAACATTAAGTAATACGTGCAGTACATACACATTACATAATAGGTACAGTACATACCGGTACGCTTACCAGTATCTCCGCCACACCTCCGGTAGGTATACTACCGGTATACAGCAAAACAACATTTGTTTGTCTAAGGACCCCCAAAAATGGCACCAGTGAAGAGACACACTTACGAGGCACAATTCAAACTACAGGCTATCAGTTATGCGGTTGTAAATGGGAATAGAGCAGCTGCGAAATAATTCAACATCAATGAATCTATGATTCAGAAGTGGAGGAAGCAAGAAAATGAACTGCGTCAAGTTAAGAAGATGAAAGAGAATTTCCGCAGGAACAAAGTAAGGTGGCCACAGTTAGAAGACCAACTTGAACAATGGATTATTGAACAAAGAACAGCTGGGAGAAGCATCTCTACAGTCACCATTCGACTGAAGGCAATAATGATAGCACAAGACATGAAGATCGAACACTTTCAAGGAGGTCTGTCTTGGTGCTTTCGTTTTATGGAAAGGCGTCATTTCTCCATCCGCGCAAGGACTACTGTGGCGCAGCAACTGCCAGCAGATTACAAAGAAAAGCTGGCCATGTTCCGCACCTACTGCAGAAACAAGATTACAGACAAAAAGATCCAGCCCAACCACATCACCAACATGGACGAGGTCCCCCTCACTTTTGACATCCCCGTGAACCAGACTGTGGAGAAAAAGGGGACCAGCATGGTATCGATACGCACCACGGGGCATGAGAAGTCGGCTTTCACTGTTGTTCTTGGTTGCCATGGTAATGGACAGAAGCTACCACCTATGGTCATTTTTAAGAGGAAGATGCTGCCAAAAGAAAAGTTTCCAGCCAGAGACATTGTTAAGGCCAATCAAAAGGGCTGGATGCATGATGACAAAATGAGAGAGTGACTGAGAGAGGTGTATGTAAAGAGACCGGATGGTTTTTTCCACACATCACCGTCCCTGTTGATCTGCGACTCCATGCATGCCCATCTCACCACTACTGTGAAAAACCAAGTAAAGCAAATGAATTCGGAGCTTGCCATCATTCTGGGAGGATTAACAAAAGAACTCCAACTGCTGGACATTGGTGTAAACAGGGCATTCAAAGTGAAATTGTGAGTGACGTGGGAGCGATGGATGACAGACGGCGAACACACCTTTACTAAGACTGGGAGGCAGCGCCGGACGAGTTACACCACCATATGTGAATGGATTGTGGATGCCTGGGCTAAGGTATCTGCTTTAACTGTTGTCCGAGCTTTCGCGAAAGCCAGCATCATTGTTGAACAGCCACTTGGCAATGAGACTGACTCCGACAATGATGAGAGGGAACCTGGCATGTTTGATAGTGAAATTGCCCAGCTGTTCAATTCAGGCACAGAAGATGAGGACTTTGATGGATTTGTGGGAGATGATTGATTAAAAAAATAATGTGAGTGTATTGTTAAATAGGAGAATTAAGTTCAAATAAACTCGATGTTTTGCTTCCATTACCTTTTTTTTTTGTAGACTGCATGTTTTAGCATGCGTCTTATTATGTGGTGCACCTTATGCATGGGTTAAGTACAGAAATAGACCCCGTAATTGAGCCTGCGCCTTATAATCCGGTGCGCCTTATAGTGCAGAAAATACGGTACATTTCTAAACTCAGTGACCTATTTTTTTCTAATAAAGCTTAAGAAACCTAATTTATTCCTGAAGTCTTTTTTTTTTTAATTTATGATGATAAGTGGAGATTGATGCCTTATTTTATAGCATTCCAGCATCCTATTTTTCTTAATGATTGTTTTTGGAATGGGAAGTCAGTTGAAGCTGGGAAATTTATGGACAGGAAAAAAACTATTTATGAGCAAACTGTGGCCTTCATATCTGATACAGAAAATTCTAGCCTTATATGATTATTATGTATTATATAAATCAGGTGCCTTGATGTGTTAGGGCTACAATTCTCTCATTCAAGCTAATTCTGGAAATTGTAAACTCACCAGGCTTTGAAGGCCTCAAACTGGACACACTGTTGTAAAGAAAATTTATCCAGTAAAATTTATTCATCCCTATAGATCTTTATTACAACTATCCTCATCTGAATTGTAGATAGTTGTAATTTGGTGGATGTGGTGAAAGATACAGTCCAACATGCCAAGTTGGGAAAAGATGAATCTATGGACACAAAAAAAGATATTTTAGGCACTAGTCTCCAGTTCCCTTTAAAGATTGGATTGACATTGATAGAAGGCTCAATAATCCATCTGATTATTCTTCCTAAATGTGATTTTTTAAAGTTCCTCTTTAAACTAGTCATATAACTTGACTGAATGGATTTATTGTGAATGGAATACCAAAGAGTTATTTTGTCAGTGGATATTGTGGAGATTTAAAACTTTTTTGCTGCAATAAATAGTTACTTAGAATATAATAACTTTCTTCATAAGATCAAGGATGCACTGCAGGATTGCATAAGATTATGGTGTTGGCTTTCCATAAACATTAATTAAATGGCAATATTTGCAAAGGAACTGTTGGAATTTGGCAACATCACAAAGTGATCTTCCCAATTCTTTTAATTGTTGGTATTTCATCCAGGGTTGAACTACACAGGTTATGATGCTTTTAGGACCTATTCACTTTGAATACATAGAGACAAAATTTTAAGAAAAGGAAGCAACTATTCTGTAGAATTAAAGGGAAAAACATATTTGCATAAATGCATAAAACAACCCAAATGCTCACACATTGCCAAAATCAATAAAGACTCCTCTGCTGCTTAGAATGAATAGTCAATCAGAGAATCCTTCCTGCTAATTAGTTACATGTTCATTAATGCCATTAATGAAAGAAAAACAAGACAAATGAGCGTAAATTGTATTTATTTAGTCCATAATCCCTAATCTCTATTAAAAAAAAACCAAACTGTTACTTTGCTTAAACAATTGAAATAAGAATAAAACTCTTTGTATCAACTGTTATGCCTTTTGATTGTGAATATATCTGTATATATTTATGTCTTTTAAAAACCTATGCTTACACAGTCCTTTCAAGTAGTCTTTTCCTTTTTCTTCTTTTTGAATACATTTTTAATAGGGAACTGTTTCTGGATTCTGGATTCACACATTAATGTGTGTCTGGGTGTCTATGTACACATATTCTGACTGAGATTTAAGTCAGTTACGGGGGATTAGAACACAATGTAAAATACACTGTGAACAGATAGCTTGTAAAAGGTACTTCCTATGGGAATTCAAAGTGAAAGTTGCTCTGAATGAATCTTCCAGGAAAGCTCTTTTCCTGAGAAAATTCATTGTTTTTTTTATTAACTTTTATCTGTAATAGGTCAAAAAGAAATGAAACCTAGACATGGTACAGATATAGAATCATATTGAGAGTTCTATTTAACAAGGAAAAATATAGTTTTAGGTTGAGCTTTGACATAATATTGAGATGCTGGCTGTAGGAATCAATTCATTCTGTGTGAATCCTTGTCCTAAATGGTGCCAGTGGCACCCTTCTTACACGAGAGCTCATTCCAGGATTTTTTATGTGTAATCCATCTCTCCATGACCAATTAGAAATTTATTCAACAATACCTGGTCAGAAACACTGCTTATCACAGCACATTTTCTGTTCTATATGACTTATAATGATTTCATAATCAAAGAGTATAAAAAAAAGGAGAATAATTGTAGCTGAGAGCTGAAATGAGGGATCCTTGGTGCTCTCTAAGCTTGCTTGTTTTCTTTCAGATGTTTAATACCCAAAGTAGGTATAACACCATCAGAACTCTCCCTCTCTCTCTCTCTCACTCCTTCTCCTCCATTCTCTCTATATCTATCTCTTTCATCTCTATCTATCTATCTATCTATCTATCTATCTATCTATCTATCTATCT
>BLBF01000062.1:4252532-4303401 GCA_015471245.1 Laticauda colubrina | reverse complement strand
CCTTCCTTCCTTCCTTCCTTCCTTCCTTCCTTCCTTCCTTCCTTCCTTCCTTCCTTCCTTCCTTCCTTCCTTCCTTCCTTTCTGATAGCTGATAAAGATGGCCAGTTACATCTCTCATTGTGGTCAAATCACTTCTGTCACTTGTGCAAAAGTAAAGTGATTGGATTGGAATGGTCATTCTTACACCAGATTTTCATATTTCATGAATTGTCAAATAGCTTATATACTTTAAATATTTCAAGCAATATTGTAATCATAAACATTCTTCATGCCATTATTATTAGACTAATATTTTTCTCCTTCGTGAGTATTTAAGGTTATAACAGCAATACAAAATCTTTGTCTTCTAATTTTTCATCTATCTTTGAATTTTGCCAAATATGAAATAAAAAAAGAAGCTAGTATATTTATTTGTATTCTTGCTATTTTCACCAGTGGAAGGATGATTTAGTTATTTATTCATTTATTACATTTTCATGCTGCCCATCTCCTCTGCAAGATGACTCAAGGTGGCTTACAGCTACAATCTTAATGGCTGCAAAATTGAATGTGTGTCCTTGTTCGCAGCTGCTAAGATTGTTGGCCAAGCAGGTACAAAGATATCCAGGGAAATGATTGAAGCCTGCAAAATGAGCCTCTTATCAGCCAAGAGGCATGCTGATTTACCAGCAACTTATCAGGTACTTAGAAGACAATGATTTAGCAGCACAAGGAAACAGTCAATAGTCATCAACACACCAACCAATCAATAGAAGTCACACCCAACAGGCACCACATTAAAAAGCACACATTCTCATAGAGAAAAGTTTCCTGAGGACGAGCTCCAGCAAAAGTTCACAAAACTCAGAAAACTAAACCTCTGGTCCCAGTGAATAACCCAGATTGGATCCTACAACATTATCTTAGGGTACATATATTTTTCTCTATTCGTACAAATATTCTGTTTTATTGATACTGCACTTTGATTTATGCCTCATTTCTTTATTCTACAAAATGTGCCAATTCTTGGAGAAGCAGCCTCAGATTCATTGTCAATGTAAGTGGATACATAACATTGATCCTGAGTCACTAACCAATTGGAAATCACATTGTTAAAATCACACCCACAAACATTAGAGTCAGTACAAAGACATTCGTTAAGTAAGGGGGGAATATACTAATATACTAGTGCTGATGATCTTTTATCTATGTCAACTTATAATAAGTATTCTGTATCCTGCAAAACTAGACAAAACACAATCAATCTGAGAGAAAAAGAGAAAAAGTATTAATAGTGCCTAAAATAAAATAAATAATGTTGTCCAGGTTCATGCAGATTCTCTATGGTTGCCTCTTCTTCCATTAGCTAATGCATGAACTCAACCTTCAGCAATTCAAGGTTATTAGCATTTTATTATTTTTTCTTTAAAGAGTTCAACTATGAAGATGCTAAGATTGTTTTCCCATAATAGAGTTGTAAGGTGAAACTTCTTTAAATTGCTGGGATTAGTTGAAGTTATGTGATATGGCTTGATGCAATTCACAATCCAATCTTGCAAGACCCTCTCAATTGTACAATTTTCATTTTTCCTCAACCAAAGCTTCCTTGGTTTCATGACACTACTTCTCAAGATGCTCTAAGCTTGCACCACTGATTTTATTGTAAGTAAACTAGAGTTAGACATTTTCTAAAGCATATAATTCATATTTTTATCCTGGAAAGGAGACACAACAGCCTACCTGCCCAGAGATTAGATTCCACAGTTCCAAAATTAAGAGCTCAAAATTTCTCCAAAGTCTCAAAATTGTCTTTATGCTCAAAATATATCTTATTCAAAGTTTTTCCTTCCACATACTCTCTCCTCTGATTGCCAACCTTCTACATTCTTGGAAATGGGAAAATATAGGGATCTTATTTCTTCCTCCTTCAGAATAAAATAAAAATACAGCACAACAATTGCATTTGTTTATTACATTTCTCAATCCCAACAAAACTAATTAGTATACATTATTGATCAATAATATTTTTCTATAGGCACAGAGGATACTTACACTGGTATCAGATACTTACCAAAAGTTGTTTTGATTCCAGAAATATTTCCCAGTGTGGAAAAGGTGGCAAGAGAAGTACCAGGCAAAAAACAGCAAATAAAATAGCAGGCTATAGGATTGAGCAGTTCTTACATATTACTGTGCATACTGTACATACCATTAAACACTTCACACATTTCTCTGCATTTATACTTTACTCAGAATTTCTTTTCATTTATTTTACAGAAATTGGACTCCAATCAGCTGTTTTGTATCAATCACATCCCAAAATATTGCCAGTTTAGAACACACTTTTGAGCTTTTAGCTATTTACTATTTTTTTTTGACTAGTCCTTGATCCATGGAAATTTTTGTTTTGATTCTTGGCATTTTATCCATCATTCTTATATTGATCTCCTGGTCTTTGGCACCTCTTTATTTTAATCTACCCTAGCCTGCTCTTACATTTCCATATACTTATTTTTTCCATACACCTAATGTACGTATATATTTCATTAGCCTGATTATTCTAATTTAGTTAGAATCTTTTGTCGGGAGGATTTTATTTATTTATTTGTTGTTGAGTAAGTTTTTCTCTGCTGGTGACCACCAGGGCTAAACTCTTCTTGGCAAAGGTTTTCAGAAATGGCTTGCCATTGCTTCCTTCCTAGGGCTGACAGAAAATGACTGACTCAAGATCATCAGCTTGCTTTGTGCCTAAGCTGGAACTCACACTTTCATAGTTTCTACCTTGATGATGTACCACTACATCAAACTTGTTCCCATTATTCATCATGATCACTAGAAAGGACCATTTGCTAGCAAAAAAAAGTTACATTTACTTCAAACATGGGTTTTATTTGGTAAAAATGCTTAGATTCTGCATATTCAAAGTAATCTTCTAACATGCCCAAATGACTGTTTGTGTAAAAGTGAAAGCCATCATTAGCTATGGAATAGAAACATGAATGTGCATTTAGTCAATTCATCAGAATTTCACCAGTTTATTCCCCTTCCCTTGGCTGATGCTAATAATAATACCACAAATGGTATGGGGTTTTAAAAAAAAACACTACTTGAGGATTGCTGTAAGCACAGAGACACCTGCAAGATGTGTGACTTCATGGCATGGACTTGTATTGTGTCTCTCTGTTTGCCTCCATTCTTGCTTGTTTCTGAATAATTGGTTTATATTCTTTGACAGATCTGGACTTCTCTATAATGGTTTCTGCCAACTTATTGATTAAGTGGTAATAAAAGTGTGAGGTGCACAAGTAACCACTGCTGCTCTCTATATGCAAGTATGAGTGGAAAATATTGTTATGTTTAAATATTCCCAAGATTTATACAACCCTTTTAGAGGAAAAGTATAAAGCTTGCCTTCAAGCTAATGTGGTATTAACTAGCTGTTTAATTATATTTCATATTTTAGTTTAAAGAACAAATTAGACCATGTGTTGTATTTTGCTTATGTTCATTTGTGATTCTGTTCTTATCAAATCTAACTTTAAAGGAGTGAATGAAGGGAATAATAATAAAAAGCTTCATATCTGTTGTTTTAAGGCTGTTGCTGCCACTTTATTTAGATTAGACTTATATTTTTAGATCTTTTAAATGTTGAATGTATTGCTTTTATAAATAACAGAAACATACCTAATACTTTACCCACATCCACCCTGTTGTTGATTGGTCCAGGGCCACCCAATTGGCTTTGTGCCTAAGGTGGGACTAGAATCCAGATGATTTCTTGCCTGAGGGAAGGGGAGAATATTTTTCTTGAACATCAATCCTAACCAACAACTTTTCAAAGACTGTGCTAGCAGGTAATTGAAGACCTATAGCAGGGGTCCCCAAATTTGGCAACTTTAAGACTTGTGGACTTCAACTCCCAGAATTCTGAGAGTTGAAGTCCGAAAGTCTTAAAGTTGCCAAATTTGGGGACCTCTGAGCTGTAGCATTTGAAGAGGATTCAGTTTGAAATGCTGTTTTACATGATAATTTTTAGCTAGTTACTAAATTTCTTCTTTATTTATCTCATATTCATATAGATGCCCATCTCACAGATTTGTGATTCTCATACATTTACCAATTCCTGGAAATCCAAAGCCTATTGGCACAGCCATATTTTAAGGAACTTCATGATTGGGCCAATTACACTTGGTGCTATGGGGTGGGCGTAGATAACATTCTCCAGGATGGGTGGTATGCTGTTCTGATTTGTTGCCAATGATAAGCCAAGTCTCTCAATTCCACATTTGTAGCTTCTCAACATTCTGAGATCATTCTGACACCAAAACTCAAAAATAAAGGGCTGGATTCTGACAGTGTAAACTGGTGCTATTTTAAGGAGTTAAATGAGATTTCTCCTGCTCCCATCTCCATCTTCAAAGAACATTCAAAGTTAATATTAGAATATGGATTGACAATATGAGTGGTTATGCAATATAATTGTAATTGACACTATAAAATGAATGCACAAAACTGATGAACCAACCGATACACCGGAAGTATATATGAGAGTAGATGTTTTTAATGTTTCGTATGTTTGTCTGTTTGTAGAAAATTAATAAAAATTTTTTTTTAAAAAAAAAAGAACATTCAAAGCAAAAGGAAATAACAAACAGAATTGGCCAAGCATCTTCAAATAATAGCACAGCATCACTAAATAGCCCACTCAGCCTTTTCAGGAAAACTAGATAGGAACATGAATAGAGACATAATTTTATTTTACTGTAAGATAAAGTCACTAGTTCAGACTCATCCCACCCTTCTGAGTTCCCAGATGTAATAGATTGAGGCTGTGAGAATAAAATGTAATTGTGTAGCTCCCCTTATTTGCTGATCACTCCCTGTGATCACATGAGGTGTCCTGTAAATAAAAAATGCACAGTAAATATAAAATGTTCATTGTGTAGTAGTTACCCTCTCTTCACTGTGAAAGGTACAATGGTACCTTGATGTGCTCCCTGGAGGTCATTCATCTGGCCCTAATCCAATCAAAGATATCAACAGCTTGTCTACCTGCTCCCAGATTTTAATGTTGGTCTGATCTATAATAGGATTCAAAGTTGCACGCTGAAATAACAGAGCTGGGAGGAGTGACTGGGGGACCTCAAATCTCAAAGTTTCACTGTTCAGGGAATAGAAACTATTCAGGTTAATTTGTGATTTCATTCCATTTGCTCTCAGATCCTGGGACATATAACATATGAAAACCTGGCAATATTTTTGTCTCCCCATCCATCAAGGTCATTTCCACATACCATTATGTTTTCTATGCCCTTTTCCCCAGGATTTCTTGTGATAAAATGCCCAATAAAAACATTTAATTCAATTTTAGTTATTAATTTAATCAGAAGATTGGACACCTTGACATACGCATGTAAGATCTGCACAGTTCACTTTTATTTTTACATTCTTATTCCATCTTTTTCATGTATAGTACAAGGTACTATAATATAGTACAAATATTCCTTCCTTCTCCTATTTTGTCCATAATAATAATCCTGTGAAGTAAATTGGTCTGGTTTCTCATACCTATTGTGAAGCCAAACCAATTTCTTGCTTTCTAGACCATAACCTTAACCACAACACTAAACCGCCTCTCATTTTCAGTTTTCTTGCTCATGTTTACCTTTTTTAAAAACCATCATTCACTGTTCAAGGAATAGAAACTATTCAGGTTAATTTGTGATTTCATTCCATTTGTGAATTCTTATGGCACCATTTCAAATTTTAATGAGACTCTAAATATACAGATACAAATAGCTCTGCTAAGTCAGTTCTGCTCATATAAGCAGGGAATACAGGAAAGATTTGGCCTAGTAATTAATATTTTCAAGCACTCCTGCTCTAAAGTCCTAAATTTAATTCCTAATATGATTATCTGTGGCAAAGGGCTCTATCTATTGTCATTTAACCTACTTTAATGTCTTTTACTTTTATGAATGAAATGTATTTGGCAAATTGATTTTTGTTGTCATTTTAGATTTCAGATATCATGGTGATAAGTGCTGTGTTAATTCCTGGAGGGAAGCAGAAAAATGAAAAGACGGAACAAATTAATGGGTATCTAGATGGCTATTGAGGCTTATGCATGCACGAAAAGATGGGATGGCTTTTGTTTTGAGCAAAGGAGAGAGCGCTAGGACAATTAGTTGTGTAGGGCAGGGAAAAGGAATAGATGTAGACAGAAACAATAACCTTGAAGATTAAGGATAGAGGAAGATAGGTGTTACACTGGCAGCTGAAAGTGGCATTTAAGGAACCTAGCAGATGAAGTATATCTTGCTGAATCACATTTTATAATAGCCATTGATTTCTAATCCTCTTTAATTTTCCTGAGCTTTGCTGCCTTCATTTTTCTGCTTGTGGAAGATCCAACTTTCTAAAGAAAAATAAAAGAGTTGATGTCCTTTGTGCTCCCATTCAATCTTTTTAAGGAGTCATGGACAGTGTAAACATTAATAGTTAACATTTTAGCATAACATTTGTAGAAGATACAGTGTTGTTCCTTGTTTTCTTAACAATCTTTTAAAGTACTTAAGCATTTTTCAGCTATTACACTGATATTGTGTTTATATATGTATTTGGGTCTGTGGGACATCTGATGAAAGCCTCAGAATTAGATTAAGGGAATTAAAGTAATACTTCCAACTCATTTGGATCAAAAACACCAAGAACCACTAAATAAACAGGTTTTTTTTTTTTATAGCAGCATAAAGTGAGAACAGTGCTCTCACTTTATCAGTAAGTAGGACAAGCATCTGTTTTAACTTCTTTTCCCAAGCATTCAAACATGTTCTTTATCTTGGCATCATTTTAAAGGGTGATGAAGAAGGAGCATTCAGTATCTATTAGCATTTTTTTATTGAAGCTTACAGAAATAGGCCCAAAACATACTGAAAAGTAATGTGCTAAATTTTTGCCTCCTTGATGCATATTATTGATTATTGACAAATCTATATTATTGACAAATCTATATCCTTAGAAAGAGCACCTCAACCTTCTGAAGGGCAGAGAAGGAGGGATAAAGTATTATAATATGCTTTTAATATCAGATATGTGGCCTTGGCAATATTGAAATATTGAACATCATACTATTTCTTCCTTTTCTTACTCTGACATTTAAAAAGAGGAACCATTTGCATCGTGGTCCACAGAAGGTTGCTTTTAGCATATGCAGAATCCAGCTGCCAGACTTTGAC
Organism: Laticauda colubrina; assembly: GCA_015471245.1. Lineage (NCBI taxonomy): Eukaryota > Metazoa > Chordata > Lepidosauria > Squamata > Elapidae > Laticauda > Laticauda colubrina. Next base: position 4,296,184 of record BLBF01000062.1, on the reverse strand, counting down.
ATTTCAGTTATGCTGAAGAGAATCATAAGGGTCTGCTGTGCCAAAATCCCTGCAAGTCCTAACGTTCCATTTGAGTTGCCTTCACTGCAGGTTTCCACTGGTTGTGATATGTGCCTTTTATTTATTTATTTTATTTGGTTTGTCAATTGCTTACAAGATAATAGGTATAAGTAAAAACATAGTTATGAATACATGGATACTTATGAGAAAAATAAAAGAAACAATAAAAGAAACAATAGGACAGGGATGGTAGCTACAAGAAACAATAGGACAGGGACGGTAGGCACATTGGTGTGCTTATGCACACCCCCTACAGACCTCTTAGGAAAGGGGTGAGGTCAATAGTAGAAAATCTAAGGTTAAAGTTTTTGGGGTTTGGGGTTTGGAGTCAGGTAGAGTATTCCAGACATTGACCACCCTGTTGCTGATGTTGTATTTTCTGCAATCAAGTTTGGTGCGATTAACCTTGAGTTTGTATCTATTGTTTGCTCTTGTATTGCTATGGTTGAAGCTGAAATATTCATTGGCAGGTAGAACATTGTAATGTATGATTTTATATTCTATACTTAGATCGGACCAAAGGTAGCATAGTTCTAGGTTTTCTAGGTCTAGAATTTCAAGTCTGGTGGCATAAGATATTCTTCAGTGAGTAGAGGAGTGGAGAACTCTTCTTGTGAGATATTTCTGAACTTTCTCAACTGTGTTAATATTAGATAATGTGGGTTCCAGACTGATAAGTTGTATTCGAGTATTGGTCTAGCAAATGTTTTGTATGCTCGAGTTAGTAGTGTAATATTACCAGAGAAAAAGCTACGTAAGATTGGGTTAACAACTCTTAATGCCTTTTTGGCTATATCGTTATAGTGGGCTCTAGTGGAAGTTTATGTAGATTGCATCTATTGCTTTGCCCTGATCGACTTGTGTAGTCCATATGTTTTTGCAGTGTAACAGTTGTAGATTACAGGACAGTTTTTTTCTGAAACCAAATTGTTTTTTAGAGAGTAGGTTGTTTGTCTCTAAGTGGAGGATAATGGATTGGTTAATAATTGATTCCATGACTTTACAGGTGACATAGCATAAAGAGATTGGTCTGTAATTTTCAACTAGGCTGGGGTCTCCCTTTCTGAAGATGGGGATAACCTTGGCTTGTGATCATAGTTTTGGCAAGGAGTTGGTCCTGAAAGATTTTTCAAAGATTATGCTTAGAGGTTCGGCTATGGCAGTGGATAGTTTATTAAGAAGTAGACACATATTCTGTCTGGTCCAATAGAGACGGTTTTAAATTGCGTAGTGCTTTTTCAACACTGTCTTCTGTAAAATTGATATGTATTAGATCATTGTAATTGCCTGTGGTTCAACTAGAAAGTACCGGGCATGATCCATTGCTGTTTACAAATACTGAGCCAAAGAATGTGTTGAAAAGGTTGGCTTTAATGGTGTCATCATTACAGTCTTTACCATTAGGTCCTTTCAGGGGTAGGATGGACCTTGATGGACCTTTTAGTTTGTTGTTTACAAAATTATAGAAAGCGCATGTGGAATTGGTGCGTGGAAGGTTTTCTTCTTGTTTAATGTGATAATTGGTGAATTCAGTTTTTATCTGGTGGCATAAATTTTTATATTGGCTTTTGAAGCTGGCAACATGACCAGATTTGTTTTTCCACCAAAGTGATCTCTTTTTGGATTGAAGCTTCCTTATTGTTCTGGGTACTTTGTTTTTTCTGGCTTTGGGAGTTGTTATTGGTACATATAGTTTGATTACTCTTTTGAGTTCAATAAGTAAAAAGTAAAAATATGTTGTAATGATCTTCAACAGTACTGCATCCAGTGAATAGAGACTGCCAATCAAGGGATGAGAGATCGTTTTATATAAGATCATAGTTGCCTTTTTTGAAGTTATAATTGGGGATCACATCATTGTGATGATTTTTGTGTGGACGTATGTTGAAGCAAAAGTCAATCATGCTGTGGTCACTGTTGGAAAAGGGTTCTTTAATTCGTTTTCTGTAAATTGAATTCAAACTACTGAAGAAGATGAGATCAAGGCAGTTGTCAAGTCTAGTATTGTTGGTTACTAGTTGTTTCAGTACCAGGTTTGTTATAGCATTTTAGAAGGTTGCATGTATGGGTTCAGTTTTACATTTGTTCAGGGTCCAGATAATGTGAGATAGATTGAAGTTACCAAGAAATATAAAAGTGTGTGGGCAGGATTTTGCTCATGTTTGTAGTGAATTTAGCCTGTTTACATGTTCAATGTCATAATCAGGGACTCTGTAACATAGTAAGAATCAAAATGTGATATTTAAGGACAGTTCACAGATGATGGTCTCAGGAAGAGCAAGCTCTTGGGTAACTTGGATGTATTTTTAGATGTAAGGACTTTTTATAGAAGATAGCAACACCACCTCTTCTATGGATTTCATGATCTGATCGGTAAATATGAAAGTCTCTTACTTTGGAAATGGAGTCAGGGAGAGATGCATTGAGCCATGTTTCATAGACAAACATGATGTCGAATTTAGCCATATTTAGTAAGAGGTGAAATTCAGGTATTTTATTCACAAGGTTTTTTGCATTGAGTAGCTTGCATTTAAGGCCAGTTGTAGTCGGAATTGAAGTAGTTAAGGGTATTCATGCCTCGTTTTGAGTGATGGTGGGTTGGATGAGGTAGGGTTGGATGTGAAATTGTGGGTTGTGTGACTTACTTTTGATACAATCAGCATGGTAGTCAATGTAAAGGTCCTTCTCTCCATTGTCTAGAGGTCTTTTGAGTTCACTGCGGAGTTCACGGGAGTGGATTCTTTGCAGAATCCTTACTCAAAGTCAACCTCCTGATGGGCAAATATGTTGTTTGGAAGTTCTATCCTTTTTCTGCTTTGCTCCCAGTTTTGGGAAATGCCATGTAGATGAACAAACAAATCAAATGCTTAGCTAAAAACTTTATAGTAAATAGTGAAAACATAAAGATATAGAAATAGGTTTTTAGAACTTGTCTATAACTTGTTATATTTATTTCCCAAAACATAGTATTTTCATTCCTGAGTCTGGGTTACACATTTTAAAACTACAAAGGACAAGGTCTATACAAAATGGCATTGGGATATTCCCCAGCACATGCACGCGCACACACATACACACACACACACACACAGAATCATTCATTATATCTCCTTGAAGGGATGTATCTCATTTTCTGATCTATTTAGGAATTCCAGAAAATTTTAATGGTTAAAGAAAACAAAATCAGGCAATTTTTACCACATCCCTAACATTTCATGAATAAAATGACAATTTCAGAAACAATCAGTTTGCATAAACCAGGTTTGTCCAAAACATGCCTGAAGGATAGTTCATTATCCAGAAATATACAAATAGAGTCAAGCAAACTTTCATTTTTTATTATTAATATTAATATGACTTTTCCCATTACCAAACTAACAAGCAAATATTTTCAATATTTTCAGTATTTGCTTATTTGTTTGGTACTAAAAAAATATTTTGAGAAATTATGTTTTGCAATTCTTGCCTAGTAACAAAAATACTAAAACTCTGTAGATTTTGAGAAGTATATGTATAAAATAAAGAGTTGTGGAATTTATATGTGGAGATGGGATAGATATAAGGTAATAACATTACAACCTGCATCTCTGTGCGACATTATTCTCTACACATAGCCATATTATTATCAAACTTGACTCAGCTCTCATCCATCCATAAAATAAACATTGGCAGTAAATTGGGGTATATGAATCACTAAAAATCTTGATTTTACTTTCAACATTAAGGCTAGGTCACATTGGCCGATAGATGTAAAACGTATGTAAAAAGGACACAGTGGATGAGCAAATTTTCCATCCATTGTTATCCGCTCTCAAAAGTGCCCCAAATTTGCATAAAGAGAACGGACAACAACGGAAAGGAACGGACGTGGAGAAGACGTAGCGAGGATGTTAAGCGCATGCTCAACGGAAGCCTAGTGGATGGAAGCGGATGGAAGCGGATGACACATCCGTAGGGCTTCCATGGGAGAACAGCGAAGTGGACACGCTGCGGAAGGAGCAGATGCATAGCGGATGCCGAGCGGATACAGCGGATGCATCACGGAAGCCTAGCGGATGCCTAGCGGATGCCTAGCGGATACCTAGCGGATGCAAAGCATTTACTGAGCATGCGGGGAGGATGCATTGCGTCAGCCCCGCGGACATAAAGGGAAGCAGCTCACAAGCAGGTCACCATTCAGAGGAAAGAACTGCTGCCAGACACATCTTCAGCCAACAACCATGGGGAAGAAAAGGAAGCCTGTGCCTACTCCTGCCAGCCCTGGCAAGAAGGACAGGACCACCATCCCACCCCCTGGTGCTGACTCTGCTTCTGCTGGGGCTTCTGATGCTGGTGCTGCTGCTGCTACTTCTTCTGCTGCTGGTGCTGACTCTGCTGGTACTGGTGCTTCTGCTGGCACTGCTCCTGGTGCTGGTGCTTCTGCTGGTGCTGACTCTGCTGGTGCTGCTCCTGGTGCTGTTGCTTCTGCTGGTGCTGACTCTGCTGTTGCTGTTGCTGGTGCTGCTGCTGCTCGTGCTCTTGCTGGTGCTTCTGGTGGTGCTGACTCTGCTGCTGCTGCTGGTGGTGCTACTGCTGCTGTTGCTGCTGGTGGTGGTGGTGTGGTGGACCAGGCCCTAGGACCTCAAAGCCCCCTGATGAGAGCCCAGAAGGCCCTGCCAGAGGGAGGAAGAGGCAATCGCGTGAAAAGGGGGAGAGGAGATGGTACTCTATTGCAGAGGAACATGAGGATGAGGTGCTCGAATGGCTGAGGGAGAACGAGTACCTCTGGAGGAAGGGACACAGGCTCTATCGAGACACCAAGTGGAAGCAGCTTGGAGAGAGAAGGCGGAGAGCCTGGGCTACACTTCGGAGGTGCTCCTCGGCTGGTGGAAGCACATGCACACCTGGTACGGGAAGCTGCACCTGAAGAAGTCTGGCCAGGCCGCGGTCAAGCTGATGGAACGGGAGACCTATGTGATGGCCAAGTGCAGCTTCTTGGAGGGTGAGATCCGCCAACGAGGAGCAGCCCCTCTGTCAACCCTCTCTCAGGCAGCCCACAGATAGCCAGTCCTCTTCTGGCCAAGAGTCAGCTCCTGTGTCCAGGCAGGTATCTTTGGAACGCCCCATGACGGAGACCCCCCTGACAGCTGCACCCCCCATGCCGGAGCACATGGAGGATCCCCTGATGCAAATGGAGCAAGAGGAGGCTGCGGCCACCAGAGACCAACCCACCCCCACCCCCAGATCCACCTCCACAGAAAGCAGGCAAAGAGCCAGACCAGAGGGACAGAGCCACACTGTCCTCTTGGAGATCAGGGACACCATCAAGAGCAGCGTATATCTCCTCTCTCAGCTGGTACACTTCGAGATTCCATCATCTAAAAGAAAGCCCTTCCTCACCTACGTGAACCAGACCCTCATGGAAATTTCTGAAGCCCAGTACCAGGGGATAAGGAGAGGATCACAGGTCTTCTGCACACCCTCCAGGCCCAGCTGAACCTGCTCCCACCCAGTCCAGGTCTGCTCCTCCACCCCAGGTGATGTCACAGCCTTTCCAAGGCTTTCAACAGCCCCTCACCTACCAAGGCCACAAATACCAGGACTTCCAGCAGCACAGGCAGCCCTTCCCAGTCAGGCAGAGGTTCCTCACCTGCCACAGATGCCACTGATGCCACCAATGCCACAGGTGCCACTGACGCTACAGATGCCACCGATGCCTCACCTCGCTCAGCTGCAGACCAGACAGCCCCACTACACTCCTCCTTCCTCCATCCCACAGCCAAGCCCGGCCTCAGAACATCTGTCATCGGTCTTGGGACTGACATCCCATGTCCTGGAGGAAGGGCCTCTCAACAGAGGGACTGAGCCAGCTCTCTGAGAGCTTCCTGCACACACCATCCCCTGTTGTCCTCTCAGGGCCAGGCTCCCCAATAGCGCCTCAGACAAGCACTCCAGCCACTGCCACCTCCACAGCCCCTGGACCCTTCACCCCTGAGACCATGGGCATGCCTCAGAATGACTGAGAACAGTGCCAGAGACTGGGTCGTTACCTGTTGACTCTATCTTTGCTTGGGACACTTTTCTTGGTTCATTTTGCTTTTTTAATAAAGTCCTACAGTTTGTTCTTAATAAAGGTTATCTTTGCTTCACACACTTGGTTCAGTTCTTTTACTTAATAAAGTCTTGGTGGAAACTTTTAGAAATAGTTTAAGCCTTTTCATGCTTGTGGGATGGGTAAGGATAGCTGTGGGATGGATAAGGATAGCTGTGGGATGGATAGCTGTGGGATGGGTAAGGATAGCAGTGGGATGGGCAGGGATACATGTTGAATGGGTAATAGCTGTGGGATGGGTAATAGCTGTGGGGATAGATAAGCCTCCATTGCAAGCATAGTGGGACTGTATGGTCCACCCTCCCAGGTGCCACACCTATGGCCCTTTATTATCAATAACAATTTAATCATTCATCAACACATTTCAACATAAACACAACTCTTTATTAAATGCCCTGTTCATTGTAGGGCCACTCAACATACATGGCACAATCTCATCACTGTGATGAGACAGGCTGAAGGAAGCATCCATTAATCATCTACCATCCTGTCTGGCCACTCCACTGCTCCAGCTGGGGAGTTGCACCAGTGTTTCAGGAGGTTGCGCTGCTTCTTCCCTTCATGTGAAGTTCTGTTGGGGCCTTGCACATCCTCAGTGTCTATCAGGTTTAGTCCTTGCCTCCATTCACCAGGCTCCATGTCCCCATTGCCTTGTTGGCAGTCCACAAGCCTGTTCTGCAACACTGGGTAGCGGGTGCACATGAGATTGTGCAGGATGCAGCAAGCTTCCACAATGTTCCTCACGGTCTCTGGGAAATGCTGCATGGTGGTGAGAAGTACCTGGAACCTGTTGGCCAGGATGCCAAAGGCGTTCTCCACCACCTGTCTTGCCCTGGACAGCCTGTAGTTGAAGATCCTCTCTTCACGGGTGAGGTATCTGGAAGTGTAGGGCTTCATGAGGTAGGTTCTGAGGGAGAAGGCGTCATCCCCCATGATGAAGTAGGGCACATCTTGTGTGTCGTTGGGCAGGGGGTCTGGATCTGGGAAGCCCAGGATGAGGTTGCATTCCAGCCCCTCCTTGAGGTCACTGGCATTGTATATCTGGGCATCTGAAGCTGACCCGTTGGCTGAAGCATCGATGTACATGAACTTGTAGTCAGCATCAACAATGGCAAAGAGGATGATGCTGAAGAAGCCCTTGTAGTTGTGATAAGTGGACCCTGAGTTGGCTGGAGCTTTGCAGGCCATGTGCTTCCCATCTATGGCTCCAACGGTGTGGAGGAAGTTCCACTTCTGATACCACTGCTCTGCATCTTTCTTCCAACCTTCTTCAGTGGAGGGGCACTGGAGGAGCTCCTCCAGGTATTCTTCGATGATGGCCTGCACCACTTCTCTGACCACAATGCTGATGGTGTTGTGTGGCACCCTCCAGGCATACTGCATGTTCCTGTACTGGTCCCAGAGGCCAGGTGACGCAGAGTCAGTGCCACCTTCAGCCCAGGTTCCAGGCTGGGACGGAAGTTGGTGTTTGTCTTGGTCAACCTGGGTCTCAGTCGCTCCACAACTTCATCAAACATGGCTGGAGGCATCCTCATGAAGTGGTGGAATGCACGAGTGTCTTCGTTCCTCAGCTCCACCATTAGCTTGTCATACAGTCCGTACTCCACTCTTTTTATGATCCATCTGCTGACCTACACACTTCTTGGACGTCTCCTTTTTATTGCGTAGAACAGGTGAAAGAGCCTGAAGAGGGCTTAGCACTGCTGTAGAATGATGGCGTCTACCAAAAGAAGTGTGCGACGATCCATGATGGAGATGACTGGATGCTGTGGAAGAGCAAGAGCAAGACCAAGAGTAAGAGCAAGGCTGAAGAGGTCTGCACACCAGGGCTGCTGGACTAAAAGTGAGATCCAGGTGATTTCCTCCCCCTTTTTATAGGAAATATCGGTTTTCCACTAGGTGTCCTTCTGCATCCTCTAGACATCCTCCAGACATCCTAAATATCGGAGATACGTCCCCTATACAAAAGTTTTTTCCGTTTTAATGCTTTATATGCGAGCTGCAACTGCTTTCATCCTTTCTATGTCCGTGCTACTAATGCTGCGTGGACGTTCCGCGTCCGTTTTGCTTCCTCCCTCTTTCCCTTTTCCACTGGAGCGGATGCGAGTTGCGCGGATGTGCAGCGGATGCCAAGCGGATACAGCGGACGTGTTACGGATGACGACGGACGTAGAACGTTTGTTCCCCATATGTGTCGTGGATGTAGAATGGATGCAGCGGAAAGTTCATCCGCTCAAAAAGTTTTGTGCAGCTCAAAACTTTTTGAGCAGATGAAATCTCAGTAGACGGATGCTGGATGGATAGAACGTATTAATCACGCATGCAGTGAGTACAGAATGGATGCATCGCGTTAACCAACGGATGGCAAGCGTTTTTCTCCATTTTACATCCTCTTTCCATCCATTGGTGCAGTGTGACGTGGGCTTTAGGAGGACAATGTCCTGATCTGCTACTTGCTTGATTTCCCTACAATTAAAAGAGAAGTGGAGAAATTAACTGTTTATACTGACTACAACTCCTAATATGGGGACTGGAGCCTTTTTAGATACATTCCAAATTTCCATAACCATAATTGTTGATGTAAGTTGGTTATGCCAGGTTTTATTACAGTATTTTAAGCAAATTTCTTCGATGTACCTTCCTAAAGACTTTTTTTTTCAAACAGAATGTCTGCTATTTATATTCATTTTTTCACTACTAAGCAAGGAAACAGGAAACATATACACTTTATGTGAGTGTTTATCCCATTGTGAAGACCAGCAGGAGAGAAATGGTTGCATTTTCTTCCCTTGGAATTTGTGACAAAATTATTTTGTATTCCTATCCAAGATACCCTATCATGCAAAGCAGACAAAATGCTTCTAGTAATGAAAATTCAGTAATAAACTTTACATTTCAGAATCAATAACAGCTACCAGTTTGCTAATTATCTGCTTGAAGTCCCCAGAGATTGGCAGTATAAAATATCCATGATTTCCTTTGAAAAGGAATAATAGCAGTATTTTACCTGAATATACTAATGGATTTGTACAGTATGATACAGCTGGGTTTTTGAATTGTAGCAAGTGAGGCTCCCAATGAGCAATTAATATATAAACCAGCAGGAGTGATTTCACCTGAAGCTGAAGGAGGCTTTGCTCATCCTAGATAAATCTCACCAATGAATTTCTTCAACCAATTTACATTTCTTGAATACTAGTTTTTGGAGCTCCCTAACAATTATCTTATTTTACAGAATTTTTTTTGGTTAAAGTTGATACTGTCAATAATAAAATGGTTAACAATGAATTATATCATTATGGCCATTTAACCTCATTCTCTGATGTCTGACATTGCAGAACTAAGATGAATCAACAAGGGACTGTTCCAGAAATAATTGTCTCATTGCAGGTAAGGTAGCCAATTCTTATTAGGTTGCAAATTAAAGGTGGAAAATGAGCTGTTGGGAGAAGGCTAGTAGTTTGGACTGGATATGCAGAAGTGTACCTTGAATGTGGATTTTAGAAGTCTCCAGATCTAGTGATTTACCATTGATAATCTTAACTGGTATTAAATTCCCTTTCCCAAAGACAGGGTACAATCAGAAGGTTTTTCTTGGACTTATGGTTTCTGTTCAAAGAGCAAGTGGTAACCATGGCCAATAGAGTTTTTGCAGAAGTAGAACTTGTGCGTCAACTGAAGCCATCCTGGATCTAGAGGTGTTGCTTATGGTTATTCATGCCTTAAGAACTCCCAGTTGGGCTGTTGCAAAATGCTCCACACGAGGCTATCCTTGAACAGCAATCAGAAGCTGTTCAGCTGTTGAATTTGGGGTATATCTCAGTCAGTCCATGTGACACAACTGTAACATGAGCTGCACTGGCTCCCAGAAAGTTTCTGTGTATAATTTAGAATGCTGGTTGTAACCCCTAAAGTTGTACATAGCATGGAAGATTATTTGTGAGACTGTCTTTCCCCAGTGATTTTTGCTCACCCTATCAGAACTGGCCAAGTGAGCAAGCTCCAAGTACCATTAATAAAACAATATCATCTAGTGAGTTCATGGAAATATGCTTTCTTTGTAATGGAGCCTGTTCAGTGGAAATACAGGGGAAATATGCAATGCATATGGCTCCTACTCTATTGCCCTTTTGCAAGGTCAAACTGATCTGTCTCTGTAGCATTGGGGACATGATATTAGTTTGGAAGCTTTAGCATCTGTCTAATGGGTTGTAGTTTTATTGAACACTGATACAATTTCATTTGATTTTAATATAATTCTTTTTTGTTTGTTTGACACCCTATTTCAGAAATGAATGGGCAGCCATATACAGTAAACTGGATGAATAAATAAAGTACATTGGGGCTAGGCGTAGGGTTACACAGGTTATCAGCCAGGAAAGCTAATAGTGTGGTTATGAGATGATCATTGGAGGAAAATGGATGGTTAAATACTATATGTACTGCTATATCTCTTAGAAGAAAAACAGCACACAAATCTAACAAATAAGGACTGTTACTGTGCTTTCTGGATGTGATCAAGTCACACCTTTTCTTGATCATCATAGCCCACAGTTAATCTCTGGCCAAAAGAAAAATAATAGAGGCATTGTTTTAAGCAATTTTCCTGCCTCAAAGACCTTTGGAAACATTCAAAGAAAGGAATATACTTTCAGTTCTTTGATATAGCAATAAGGAAGTAACAGATCCGAATGCTTGTATGTCTCATCAAAGCATTTTGTTACAATTTGCAAGGGATTTGAAGAGATCCCAAGAGGTTTGCAAGTTACCTAGAGAGGCTCTCAAAATGTAATGCACAAATACACTGAATACAACAGCTGGGCTTATTTTGAATGCCAAACAGTGCAGTTTCAGTAACTGTTCCTTTTTGTTTATGTGTCACATTGCAGCTATGAATTCAAAAACAATTTCAAAATGGTTTTGATCACAAAAAAGTGGTCTTTTAAAAGAACTCCCACATTCAGATCAGCACCCTTATCCCCCTTTGTTAGACTGCATGACTCTCAATATTTAATAGTCGTAAGGTGTTCGGTGAATTTCAAAAGGCTATAGAAAGTGATATTTTAAATCAATTTTTGTCAAGGTGTCCAAGACAGTAACAATTCCTTCTTCTGAATCATAGTTTTTACAACTGGCTACCATAAACCAAATTAGTCATAGCTTCTTTATTTGTAGGACTTGCCTGAGCACAAATCAGTAAATTTGATTTTTTTGGGGGGAGGGTGTGGGTAGAAGAAGCCTTAAAAACATGTTGGCATCTTCTGCATCAGAATCTGGTTCTATAATTCTTTAACAGCCTAACTGAATAGTTGTCAGAGAATAGCACTCAAGTAAAAAATGTTTTCAATAAAATCAATTCTGATATATTAAGGCAACATGGTTGGTTCACATGTGTACTGATTCCTATGTGAAAAAAATGTTATTTCTATTCATTATCATTAACTAATGCTTACTAGTACTACAAATCCCAAGAATAAAATGAAGACAGTGTTTTCATCTCTATTTGGGAATTAAAGAATAAAAGTGCAGGTTGAGAATTGTGAAGGAAAAAGGAGTTATCTATGATTTTAAGGCCATATTGTTTTTCTCCACACTAGTCTTCAAAGGAGATCTCTGCCAGAATACTTCAGCTGAAAAAATGAGAAATAATGAGATCCTTTTTCTTTTTCCCTCCTCATTCCTTTTTTCTTGTTTGCCATGTCTTTTTATCTGGATGTCAAGCACTGCCTAGGTTTTTTAGCTTTCTGTACAGGAAGAGAACTGTGCAGGCCAGAAAGTAGCACAGATGCTATAAACAAAGCTACATGTTCATTACCAGTTGATGGCATCAAATAATGTCTTGCTTGTATGAATGAAAGGCCTGTAGCTCCATGCTGAGCTAGGTGTACCAACTGTTTCAGATGAACCAGATTGCTCTGTTCTTTTTCATTCAGAAGAATTATGTTCTTGCAGAAGACAATCTTATTGTGCCACACTTTAAAAGCTAAAGGGACAAATGTAGCTTTCACTTTCTAATCCACTGTACTTTCAGACATAATCAGTTGTACATACAAACAAAATGGAATCAAGAAAAAAGCACATTTAAAAATTTCTCTTTGTATTCTGCCTCTTGTTTCCTCTGCAAAGTGAAGCCCAAAGCTCAAAGCTTAACTGAGACATGTGGGGTATTACCATAGGAGAGTTGCCTGTGATAGCATCCAGACACCCTTGTAGATAGCTGCAGGTCTTTTATTCTCAGTGACACAGTATGACTCTAATGTGACCTCTTCAATATCTTTTGGGAACATATGGGATTATTTCTTCCCATCATTCAGCTTCTTGCTTGAATGAAAGAATGTCATCTAAGACAGGGAGTTATGATTTCAGACCATGGTCTAAATTTAGAAAACCTAGTTAATGATTTGAAATAGATCCATTTGATTGTATGTATGTATGTATGTATGTATGTATGTATGTATGTATGTATTAAATTTATTGCTGCCCATCTGGTCACAGGTGGACACTGGATGGCTTACAAGATTAAAAGAGATAACCTATAACAATAAGAACATAAAATTATGATTAAAAGAATACAAAATTAAATGGAAGGTGTGGAAGCAAGATCTGCAGTGGGGGAGGTGAGATCTAGTATTAGTACATTAACCATATCCAATATGGTGTCCCCCTTAGGGCCCCAGGACAACTGACAAACCGAGTCTTCAGGCTCTTGTGGTAGGTTCAGGAGAGTGGGACCCAAACTTACCTCAGGAGGCAAGATGTTCCAAAAGGCAAAGGCCATGGTGGAGGCCTGGATTCTGTCAACCAGAATTCCTTGATTGACAAGATCCACAGCACGCTTCTCTGCTAGCACAAGGATGAGAAGATTTCTTCAAGCAACCTGGACCCATGCTATGGAGAGCTTTATAGGTGAATATCTTGAATTGTACCTGGAAGCAGACTGGCAGCCAGTGCAACGCTTGAAACAACAGTGTATCATGGGCCCCTAGAGTGGCCCATGATACACTGCCCATATAAAGACTGCCCATGTTGCCATAGTCAGCATCTACTGAATGCTCTTCAAGGATAACCCAATGTAAAGTACATTGCAGTCGTTCAAGAGTAAGATAACTAGAGTTTGAATGGCTGAATGCAGGAATTCCTGATCCAGGAAAGGCCACAACTGATGCACAATCTGGAGCAAAAGGGCAAGGTGATGTATATATGTAGTTTCTTGTTTTAATTTCAAGTTTTGTTAAAAATGTTTCCTTTATTCATTCAACAGGAGCATTATTCAGCTATTAATTATCATGATAATGAATAAAATGTTTGTCAGTTGAATGATTATTACAGTCAAGGACCAGTGCAATTAAAAATACTTGAGTATCTAGTTAAAAATTCTAGAATACAATAATAACAAATAAAATCCATGTTAAAAATCATAATTTGGCATCTTGTCAGTTGCACATAAACAAGAACACAGCCTAAGCTATAATATAATATTAATTCTTAAATTGTATAGACCTACAGTCATTAGATACTAAAATGCAACAAGGTGATAATAGCAAAAGATTATTGTAGTGCATTAATTATGTAACATAGCTATAATGGATTATTCATCCGGATCCAATGAATCTTTAGTGCTGCTGTGCAGAATCTATCTATCTGCATTGAGACTACAGTCTGTTTGTCTTTGAGCAAGAGGGTCAGAATGCCCAGGATACCTTTTAATTATTGGGAAAATATTTTTTGTTCAAATTTTTCTATAAAAAGAACACCAAAGAAGCATGTGTCCAAAGCTTTCCAGCTCTTCAAAATCACAGGGACAGAGCCTTTCAACCAGTGGTATCCCTTTATATCAGGATGTCAAAGTCCCATCACAGGTACTTAGACCTGGAGCCCAGGGCCACCCTAGAAACAGCAAAGGATTGGCCCATGGTGCCTCTGCCAGTGACAATGGAGCTTGGGAATGCCATGTTCAGCCCTCCAAAGCTCCATTTTCTCTGGCAGAGGGTTACAGGAGGCTGTTGCAGCTGGAAATGGGGTTTGGGCCATCATAGGCAACCCCAACATGAGAAATATCAAGCTGGCCATGCCCAGCCTGACCACAACCACTCTGCCCCCCTGAGGTCAAACACAACCCTGATTTGGCCCTCAATGAAATTGAGTTTCACACCCCTGCTTTATATTTATCCTGCAGGATGGCTAATGGAAGTGCATGGCATTCCGCAAGCAAAAAGGCTTTCTGATGATTCCCTATTTCTAACTAAGATAACTAGCAGGAGTTAGCAGTATATCTGATAGAATCTGAAACCAGAAAGTATGGAGCTCTCTCTAAGTCCTCTACCCTTGTTGTTTATTTCCCCTTTATTTCTTTGTCAGTAAAATATAAATTCAACACAAAAATTTTAACCAAGGATTTAAGGAAGCTATATAGATTCTTGCTTCAACTTTTATCAGTCCTTTCTCCAGATATAGAAATGTGTTTGAAACTCAAGAAGGCATCTAGAGAATTGTTCTAATAAATGTTACACTTCTTTTTAGAGATGTAATCAAGCATCCAAGCAGGGTCCTTTAAAGAAACTGTGCTACCGACTTGGCCTCCAAAAGCTTAATTGTGGCAGCAACTTAGTAACCTCCTTTTGTGATCAAAAATTTGAGACTAGAATTAGTTGATCTTTGCCAAAGGTAGCTGCATATTCACAATGTGCTTTTCTTGTGCTGGTGTATGACCACATCTAGATACTTTAAGGGGCTATCATGATAAGACATATTTAAAATAAAATGTTATATGGAATTTTAGAGTAAAGGAGTCTTAGATTAATCCCCATTTCTGAATTTTCCTGGGGATCTATGTGCAAACCAATGCTGGAGAGTTCATGAGCCACTGTTTGGTCATGAACTACAACTGGTCTATCCCCATACTAAAAACGATGCTTTCAAGCCAAGAATTATTTGCTTGATGCATAAATTCAGGAGAATTCATGTATTAGTAGCATTATTGTTATGCAACACTACTTAATTAATAATCCATAATCACCCCCTCTCCCTTACAGAAATTAAGTATTTTGCATAGTACAATTTCTCATGAAATACTGTATTATTTCCTAATGTTATTACTTATTTATAAAATATTAATCCCACATTATCACCATTTAAATAACCCAAATATGGGTTTCAGTTAAGGAAAAACTTTCAAGTGAAAACTTTAAAAATGTAAATATTAATTAAGGTATGTCTGTATGTTCTTTAAATCTTTCTAAAACAATTCAAGATTCTAAAATAAAATAAGAGCAGAAAGACCTGGCCAGATTAGACCAGATAAGTATAGAAACAGAAGATTAATAAAAAGCCTGAGTGTGCAAGTATATCTTAAATTATCACAAGAAAATTATCAACCATCTCTAAACTATAAGTAAGTCGGGAAGGACTATCAAGATACTTGTATAAACAATGTATTCTCCTGAATAGATTATAACTGATGTGAAATACATGTGTGAGAAGGTGCTTTATTGGGGAGCTGTATTATTACATTGTAAAGCAGGGGTGTCAAACTTGTGGCCTGCAGGTTGGATGTGTCACATGCTGGCTACATCCATGCCCAATTCAGCAAAGGGGGAAAAACTCATAATATGTCACATGATGACTCTATGACGATGCAAGTTTGACACTCCTGTTGTAAAGGAACAAAATCCATTGAGGAATATATCACATATTTTAAATATATAAATTATGAATAATGCAATTAGCTAATGAATAAATATTCTTCTAGAAACTTTGTGTTCTATAAAACGGCTTTGAGAATCCACAGTGCACTAAAGCAAGCCCTTTGCATGCTGATGGCCTGCTGTTTATGCTATTGACTAGCAAAGGAATAAAAACAGCATTTTAATTAGCACCCAGGGAACCTCATTATTTTGGAGGTCAAATTGGCACCTGGATTTTGCTCTCAAAATAAATTTATTCTGAGAATAAATGAATTCTTCAGCCAAGAGAGAATATTGGGTTGGTTTCTGAAAGTTTACTACCCACTTCCTAAATGAAATATTCTCTCTTATGGGAATAATTTTTGGGCAGAAGTTGCCAAAAGAGAAAGATCTTTTTATCTACAGTTCTATGGATTGAATTTCTGTGCATTCTCCTTAGCCCCACAAATTACTGTTTGATTTCCAGTAATTTGATTTCCAATCAGGCTGGGGAATTCTGGGAATTGAAGGTTATGCATCGTCAAATTGCCAAGTTTGAGAAATACTGACAAGCAAAGCTATGTCAACACAAATGCCTGGCACATACTTCACAAGTTGGAAATTATGGCTAAGCCTGCTGGCATTACTTATGAGAAATAGATTGCATAGGGCATGTACATATTTTCCTACTAACGGACTACATGGTGGGAAAAGGAAAGAATGCCCCATTAACTCTTGAACAATATGCTATTACATAGACTAAATAATGGAAATTCAAATTTGGAGATGGAGTGCAGTACTGGTCTTAATGCATTGCAGGAGCCATGAGGATATGTGCAGCATTAATGTGAGATAATGTCAGATTCAGTCAGAGGTGGTATTCAACAGGTTCTAACCAGTTCTGGAGAACCGGTAGTGGAAATTTTGAGTAGTTCAGAAAACTGACAAATACCACCTTTGACTGTCCCTGTCCCCATCTATTCTCTGCCTCCTCCCTTTTGCTGCCCTGCACAGGAGAACACAGTTGGAAAGCAGGTTCATGGGATGGGGAAGGAATGTGATTTTGCAGGAATCTTCCCCCAGGAGTGAGGAAGGAATGGAGATTTTGCATTATCCTTCCCATGGGTAGGAATGGAGAGTTTTAGTATTCTTCTCCTGCCATGCCCACCAAGCCACACCCACCAAGCCAAGCCCAGAGAACTTGTAGAAAAAATTTGGAATCCTACCATTGGATTCAGCCCAAGAACATCACTGAACAATCCAGTTCTTTTTTGCTGACACCAAATAGACAGAATCTTGCCAGACTAAATCTCTACTATTCTCACTCTAATGGATATATCTTGAAAGTTCTAGGGAGTGGCTATCCTAACTCTCTTTCTCTGTCATTAATTCAGCTCCAAGCTGCTTTGTCTTATCTCACTTTCTTCCCTGGAATGTTCTCCTTCCTTCCTGGGAACCTGCTCCTTTGTTGTAGTCCACGGATGTCAAACTCGGAGTGTCACATTACAACATTTTTCCCTTCATGGAGCTGAGGTGGGCATGACCTGTGTATAACACACCTGACCCACAGGCTACCAGTTTGACACCCCTGATGCAGCCCATTACATCACCTTCCCTTTTATGGACACAATCCATCACAGATGATTAGCTCATTAAATAGATTTAGGTAATGAAATGCCAGTAAATCCTTACTTAATTTGTTATTTGGGGTGGGGGATGGGACAGCTATGTTAAGGTATTATCTACTAATCTTTGGCTAGCAGAAAAGTGTATCAACATAAATTGTGCTGTCTTCATTACTGATAGTAAAGGGACTATGACAAGTGCATCAGAGGTGGTATTCAGCAGGTTCTGACCAGTTCTGGAGAACCGGTAGCGGAAATTTTGAGTATTTGAGAGAACTGGCGACTACCACCTCTGACTGGAGATTTTGCAGTATCCTTCCCCTGTCACAGCCATCAAGTCATGCCCACAGAAATGGTGATAAAAAAAATTGAATCCCACCACTGAAGTGCATAGTTAAGAAAAGAAATCCATGAATTTCCCCAATCTTTGTTTTTCATTGCTGTCAGGAAGAAGATAATGACCAATCATTCTTAATGTGATGTGAGATGGGGTGGGGCTGGGCAAGAGTAGGCAAGTGGTATTTAATACACCTGGAAGGATATATGAAGTAAGTATGTTGGAGTGACCTCTTTGCTTATGCAGGACCCAGTTTTATAGCAGAAGAAAAGCTGGAGTGGTGGGCCAATCATCCGTCTTGGTATTAAGACCTATATATTTCTTTTCATAATGAAAAGATAAAGACAACTACGGTATTACCTTTTCTGTTAACTTCTGTCTGGAGTTAAGAAACACAACTGAGGGAAGAAAAGACATCACCATTTTAATGTTGACCAAACATGAACAGTTTTTTCTGTATTTAGTGTGACATTTATGCTACTTTACTGTCATAAATATACCACCTATTCCCGAACAGTCTCCCTTCCACAGGAAATTTCTTTGCACAAGTTGGATACTGTGAAGTGATTTTTTTCATTAACCCCAAATGAATTAACCATTTCTATTATAGAGCCATAAACCAATGTTTAAACTGAGATTAAGTCTCTTTGATCATAGTGAGACTGCTACTTTTATTTTGATTTTCAAAATTCTAACAATTTGTTTATTTTCTGCAAAATATTTCTCCTGATAGGTGATATCCAGTGAGTTCCCATCCAACTTACACCATAGATCTTTACACTGAATATATCCTATCATGATGGTAAGATAAAGCACTACATGATTTGTAATTCCTATTCTACCTATGTCCTGGTCTGACACAATTCAGAATATGTTATATGATTGCTAACATATCATATAGGCAGATCATTTCCTAACCATGTTTTTAAAATGTATATGGTAAGAATTGGGTAGTGCTTGAAGTATTTTATGTGAAAAACAGAATAAATTCAGAAAAGAAGGAAGAGAGCTGTATTCAACATAAACCGTCAAACACATTTGATTCATATTCAGTTCAGATTTTATATTTCCTAATGGATGACTTCAGAAAAAATAATGAACTAATTCAAATTCTCAAAAAGAAGCAACCTTAATTTCTTCAGTAGTGGCATTCTTTGTAATTATGAAGAGTAGAATTGCTGCTTTTCTTCAAATGGAATATAATGAAAAACTTGCGGTATAGATGAGTGAATGCAGATATTACTTTTTTAACTGAGAAATAATATTTACTTTCCCTCTCCTCTACCTTTTGAGAAGATACATTATTCTAACTCCAAAACAGTGCCACTATTTTACACAGAAGAAATAGATTCTGCTTCATATGCTCAGGCTCTTAAGACATAAAGGCTGGGTACTCCAAGTTTGCTTTAAATATATATACATATATATACATATATTTGTTTTTTTAAGCTGATCAGCTCCCTCCGGGTATTATCCCACGTCATTGTAGTTGTGCTTTTAAAGTTGTAGCAACATTTTGGCAGAATCTTATCTGCCATCATCAGGCTTCTGTATTGGGTTTGTCTGGCACAACAGTACGCTAGCCCCAAATTTAAAACAGAAACGGCTGTGAAAGTCTGACTCACAGATGAACAGAATACAGAAGCCTGATGATGACAGATGAGATTCTGCTGAAATGTTGCTACAACTTTAAAAGCACTACAATGACCTGGGATAATACCCGAAGGAAGCTGAACAGCACATACATATACATATACATATACATATACATATACATATACATATACATATACATATACATATACATATACATATACATATACATATACATATACATATACATATACATATACATATACATATACAAATACATATACATATACATATACATATGTGTGTGTGTGTGTGTGCTGTTAAGCTTCCTTCGGGTATTATCCCAGGTCATTGTAGTTGTAGCAACGTTTCAGCAGAATCTCATCTGGCATCATCAGGCTTCTGCATTGAGTTTGAATGTGGGTCAGGCTATCACAGCCGTTAGTTTGAAATTTGAGTCTAGCCTACTGTTGTCCCAGGATGGTTTTTTCTACATCCTGATTGGTTGGGAGTCTTGGTCTGTGTTTATTGGTCTTGGAGTTTGTTTGATTCGTGTTTCTGGTTTCTTCTGTCTGTTTTGTGGCTTTGATTGGCTGGCAACACTGTGTTCCTGTGTTGGAGGTTTTCAGTGCAGCTTGGTTTCACGTAAAAGGACGGCTATTATCTATTAGGAAGCTAGGTTTCATCTGGGTGCCTGGTTGGGGTATGTTTGAGCTGGAGGTATCAAGGGGAGACTGTTTATGCCCAGGTGTTTGCCTGGCTTGTGGTATGGAGATCTTTCTGTTTCAGAGTGCAGGCTTCCAAATAATTGACAGTCTGGTGGAATCTTATCTTCTACTCATGCTTTCAGGTCTGTTTTCAATCTCTATGGCTTCTCTGATGATTGCTGGGGTTTTCTATAGTGGCTAGGGTTTTGGTACCATTGAAGTTGATGTTGTGACCTTTGCCTTTCATGTGTTGGACTAGTAAGGAGGTGTGTTCCAGCTTTTTTACTGATTTTTTGTGTTCATCCAGGCGGGTACTCATATATATATGAATGCAGTTAAAGCTTCCTTCGGGTATTTGTTTTTGTGGAAGCCGTTTGCTGTCAGTACTTTAGTCAGGGTGCATAGTTCAGTCTTTATGTGTGTCTTGTCTGCCAGGCATTTGGTTCTGGTGATTAGTGTTTTGGCCATGCACTCTCAAATAGATAGATCTCCACACCAAAACCAAGAAAAACACCTGGGCACAAACAGATTCCCTCTGATATCTCCAGCTCAAACACACCTCAACCAGGCACCCAGATGAAACCTAGCTTCCTAATAGATAATAGCTGTCCTTAAACGCGAAGCCAAGCTGCACTGACAGCCTCCAATACAGAAACACAGTGTTCCCAGCCAATCAAAGCCACTAAACAGACAGAAGAAACCAGAAACACCAATCAAACAAACTCCAAGTCCAATAAACACAGACCAAGATTCCCAACCAATCAGGATGTAGAAAAAAAACATCCTGGCACGGCAATAGGCTAGCCTCAAATTTAAAGCCAACGCCTGTGATAGCCTGACCCACATACAAACTCCATACAGAAACCTGATGATGGCAGATGACATTGTGCTGAAACGTTGCTACAACATTAAAAGCACTACAATGATGTGGGATAATACCTGAATGAAGCTGAACTGCATTCATGTAAGTACCCGCGAAAACTTAAAAGAAAAAAAATATCAGACCTCTACGGGGAGGAAATAAATAGCCAGATCAAAAGCTATGAGAAGCTGGAAGTTAAAAGAGCAGGAATATTTTGTGACCTGAAATTCCTACGCAGCTATAGAGACAACAATGCAACACCAACCTGCTTCAAATTAACATTTCATCACAGCACAGCAGCTACTAAACATATCCTGAAAAGAACTGAAATGGCTCTACTCAGGAACGAGGTCCACAGGAAGAGATTCCAATTGGATCAGTTAAACAAAGATTTGCTGGCACTACACCTGGAATTGAGCAGCAAAATCCACCCTCTACTTTGGGATAAGATAAAACAACTTACAACTTGGAGAGCTGAAACTGAAACCACTTACAAAAATGAAAAACTCTTAAAGAAACTAAAGAAATTAGAACATGAGAAGAAAACCCCCAACAACTCACAACAACTGAAACAATTAGTACATAACGTTTCCAACAGAGAACTCACCAAAACAAAAACAGATGTCCTAACCAAAGGATTCAATTATGCTGGAGCACCCAAAAAAATCCCCACAGAATCCATCATATGTGCAGTAGAATCCAGCCTAACCAAATTAAATACAGATGAAGCTGACAGAATAAGACACTTGGTTACAAACATCTTATGCACAAGCAAACCACCCAAAAACAACTTGCACAAAGATGAATTCAAAGCGCTACAAACCCTGAAAAATGATAACAACATAATAATACTCCCAGCAGATAAAGGGAATGCCACAGTAGTAATGGACAGAAAAGACTACAAAACAAAATTGACAGACCTACTCCAAGATTCCACATACAAACCTATAAACACAGACCCAACCACATATCTGGAAAAATTAACCAAGAAGAAAATTATAACCAGCCACATAAGCAAAGAAATCCAACAGACGATCATCCCAAGAGAAAAATCTTCTAGATGCCCCAAATTATACGGCCTCCCAAAAATACACAAAGAAGGCATACCTCTCAGACCCATAGTCAGCTCCAAAGGAGCAACATTACAAAACCTAGCTAAACACTTAGCAAAACAACTACAGCCCCATGCTGAAACCGCAGCTTCATATGTACAAAACTCTTACCACTTCTCAGAAATAATCAAAGATCTACACGTGGAACAAGAAGATCTGCTTGTAAGTTTCAATGTGGTTTCACTATTTACTCAAATCCTGATAAAAGATACTCTTGAAATCATCAAAAATAAATACCAACCAGCTAATCACCTCATGGAACTAACAGAACACTGCCTAACCAACACATATTTCATATACAAAGGACAAAGATACAAGCAAATTGAAGGAGCCCCTATGGGATCACCATTGTCACCCGTCATTGCAAACCTGTTCATGGAAGAATTCGAATTCAGAGCCCTGGCTATCCACAAACCCAAACTATGGCTAAGATACATCAATGACACATTTGTGATTTGGCCCCATGGAAAAGAAAACCTAAACAATTTCTGAACACACCTAAACAGCACACACCCCAAAATCAAGTTCACCATGGAAATGGAAATAAACAAACAACTGACATTCCTAGATGTACTCATCTACAAAAGAACAGATGGCACACTAGGACACACCATATACGAGAAGAAAATACACACCAACCGCTCCCTCAACGCCCAATCCCACCACCACCCAGCACAGATAAATTCCGTGGCCAAAACACTAATCACCAGAACCAAATGCCTGGCAGATAAGACACATATAAAGACTGAACTATGCACCCTGACTAAAGTATTGACAGCCAACGGCTTCCACAAAAACAAAATCACCAGCTTAATCCACAAAAACATACCAAGACAAAACAGAGACCTAGAAGATCAACAGACCTATGGAACAGCTGTCCTGCCCTACATAAGAGGTACTACAGACAAAATCAGTAAGATACTACACAGGCATCACATCAAGACTGCCTTGAAAACAGACAAAAAAATAGCAGCCATCCTTAGAAACCCCAAAGATAAAATTGACGTGGAAACCCAAGGCATATACGAAGTTCCCTGTGCATCATATACATTGGACAGACCAATAGAAAAATAAGTACCCGCCTGGATGAACACAAAAATGCAGTAAAAAAGCTGGAACACACCTCCTCACTAGTCCAACACATGAAAGCCACAGGTCATAGCATTAACTTCAATGGCACCAAAACCCTAGCCACTATAGAAAACCCCAGCCACAGAATCATCAGAGAAGCCATAGAGATTGAAAAAAGACCTGAAAGCATGAATAGAAGAGATGATTCCACCAGACTGTCAATCATTTGGAAGCCTGCACTCTCAAATAGAAAGATCTCCATACCAAAACCAAGAAAAACACCTGGGCACAAACAGACTCCCTCTGATATCTCCAGCTCAGACACACCTCAACCAGGCACCCAGATGAAACCGAGCTTCCTAATAGATAATAGCCGTCCTTTCACGCAAAGCCAAGCTGCACTGACAGCCTCCAATAAAGAAACACAGTGTTGCCAGCCAATCAAAGCCACTAAACAGACAGAAGAAACCAGAAACACCAATCAAACAAACTCCAAGTCCAATAAACACAGACCAAGACTCCCAACCAATCAGGATGTAGAAAAAAAACATCCTGGCACAGCAATAGGCTAGCCTCAAATTTAACAGCACTACAATGATGTGGGATAATACCCGAAGGAAGCTGAACAGCACACACACACACACACACACACACACACACACATATATATATAGATGTTTTGTTGAGTTCTCTGTTGGAAACGTTGTATACTAATTGTTTCAGGTGTTGTGGTGGGTTATTGGGAATTTTCTTGTCATTTTCTAATTTTTTTAGTTTCTTTGAGAGTTTTTCATTTTTGTAAGTGGTTTCAGTATCAGCTCTCCAAGTTGTAAGTTGTTTTATCTTATCCCAAAGTAGAGGGTGGATTTTGCTGCTCAATTCCAGGTGTAGTGCTAGCAAATCTTTGTTTAACTGATCTAATTGGAAGAGTGCTACAAACCCTGAAAAATTATATATATATATATGAGTGTGTGTGTGTGTGTGTGTGTGTGTGCATGCGCATGCTGTTCAGCTTCCTTCGGGTATTATCCCACGTCATTGTAGTGCTGTTAAAGTTGTAGCAACGTTTCAGCAGAATCCCATCTGCCATCATCAGGCTTCTGTATGGATGTGGGTCTCACAGCTCCTGGTTTTAAATTTGAGGCTGATCCATTCTGATTGGCTAGGAGCCTGGGTCTGTATTCATTGGACTTGGAGTTTGATTGATTGGTGTTTCTGGTTTCTTCTGTCTGTTTTGTGGCTTTGATTGGCTGGCAAGACTCTGTTCTTGTGTTGGAGGCTTTCAGTGCAGCTTGGCTTCGTGTGAAAGGATGGCTGCTATTCATTAGCAAGCTGAGTTTCACCTGGGTGCCTGGTGGGGGGTGTTTGAGTTGGAGGCATCAGAAGGAGTCTGTCTGTGCTCAGGTGTTTGTCTGTTTTGTGGTGTGGAGATCTTTCTATTTGAGAATGCAGGCTTCCAAATGATTGACAGTCTGGTGGAATCATCTCTTCTATTCATGCTTTCAGGTCTTTTTTCAATCTCTATGGCTTCTCTGATGATTTAATTTAACCAACAAAAAGAACACTGCTTAACCAACACATATTTCATGTACAAAGGAAAAGATACAAGCAAATTGAAGGAGCCCCTATGGGATCACCACTGTCACCTATCTTTGCAAACGTGTTCATGGAAGAATTCAAATCCAGAGCCCTGGATTTATAGAAAGAGGCTCAGAAAGCTGATAGGACTTCCATAGCAGAAAGGCAAGCAACACAGGGAAACATTTTACTTTGTGAAACAGCTTCAGTGGGATACTTTGTTCAAACTTTTGTCAAAGGAAAGGGCTACCTTGAAGTTTTACAAAATGTGCTTTTATTCACAGCTATATTTTGATAAGATGATGACTTGCCTATCTCTCCCAAGGAATTTTTTCAAAGAGCGCCCAAGAAGAGATACAGTAGTAGGAGAATAAATCTCCAGATCACACAGTTAGGCTTCTACTCCAATGAGTTGCTAGTTTACCCCCAAATCTTCTTCACTGCCCATTATCCAAATAAATTAGCACCTCAGCTTTCAGAATTTTGAAATTATTTCCTGGAACTCTAGATAATTCTTCAAAGAGATGAGATACTTTGCAAATGTATTTTGAGTAAAATTTACAGCATTTTTCTCCAGGGATATGCAAGATGGCCATGATTTGTCTTCATAGAGCACTTTGCACACAGAACTGATTTTCTTTTTCAGCTGAGCAGGCAAGAGTTTCCTCACTGAGATGATTTGAATCCCTTTGAACTGCTGAATGAAGTCTTGAAGCAAAGCTATGTGACCACAAGCCCCTGTCACATAGCACCAACGGATGGAAAGAGGATGTAAAATGGAGAGAAACACTTGTCATTCATTGGTTAACGCGATGCTTCTGTTCTGTACTCACTGTGTCCGTTTTTCATACTCTCTATCCGTCCAGCATCCGTCTATTAACATTTCATCCGCTCAAAAAGTTTTGAGCTGCACAAAACTTTTTGATCGTAAAATGTATCCAACGCGTCCGTTCTGCATCTCCTACGCATACAGGGAACATCCGTGAGACGTCCGTCGTCATCCGTTACGCATCCGCTATATCGGCTAGGCATCCGGTGCGCATCTGCGCAACTCAAATCCACTCCAGGGGAAAATGGACATAGGGAGGAAGCGAAACGGACATGGAACTGACACAAAGCGTTTGTAGCACGGACGGAGAAAGGATGAAAGTGGATGCAGCTCTAACATACAAAGCATTAAAACGGAAAAAACGTTCACAGAGGGGACGTATCTTGGATCTTTAGGATGTCTGCAGGATGTCTAGAGGATGCAAAAGGACATCTAGCAGAAAACCTATATTTCCTATAAAAAGGGGGAGGAACTCACCTAGATCTCACTTTCAGTCCAGGAGTCCTGCTGTGCACACCTCTTCAGCCTTCATCTTGCTCTTGCTCTTCCACAGCATCCAGTCATCTCCACCATGGATCATCACACACTCCTTTTGGTAGCCACCATCATTCTACAACAGTGCAAAGCCATCTACAGGCTCTTTCACCTGTTCTACGTGAAGGAATGGAGGCAGCCAAGAAGTGTCTGGGTCTGAAGATGGATCGCCAGAAGATCAGAATACGGACTGTACAACAAGCTGATGGTGGAGCTGAGGAACGAAGACCCTCGTGCATTCCAGAACTTCATGAGGATGCCGCCAGCCATGTTTGATGAAGTTGTGGAGTGGCTGAGACCCAGGTTGACCAAGCAGAGCACCAACTTCCAGCCCAGCCTGGACCATGGGTTCAAGGTGGCACTGACTCTGCGCCACCTGACCTCAGGGATGACGTACAGGAGCATACAGTACGGCTGGAGGGTGCCACACAACACCATCAGCATTTTGGTCAGAGAAGTGGTGCAGGCCATCATCGAAGAATACCTGGAGGAGCTCCTCCAGTGCCCCTCCACTGAAGAAGGCTGGAAGAAAGTTGCAGAGCAGTGGTATCAGAGGTAGAACTTCCCCCACACCGTTGGAGCCATAGATGGCAAGCATGTGGCCTGCAAAGCTCCAGCCAAGTCGGGGTCCACTTATCACAACTACAAGGGCTTCTTCAGCATCATCCTCTTCACCATGGTTGATGCTGACTACAAGTTCATGTACATTGATGCTTCAGGCAACAGGTCATCTTCAGATGCCCAGGTATACAACGCCAGTCACCTCAAGGAGGGGCTGGAACACAATCTCATCATGGGCTTCCCAGATCCAGACCCCCTGCCCAACGACACACAAGATGTGCCCTACTTCATCATGGGGGATGACGCCTTCTCCCTCACAACCTACCTCATGAAGCCCAACACCTCCAGATGCCTCACCCATGAAGAGAAACTACAGGCTGTCCAGGGCAAGGCGTGTGGTGGAGAACGCCTTTGGCAACCTGGCCAACAGATTCCAGGTACTTCTCACCACCATGCAGCATCACCCATAGACTGTGAGGAGGATCGTGGAAGCTTGCTTCATCCTGCACAATCTCATGCGCACCCGCTACCCAGTCTTGCAGAACAGGCTCGTGGACCTCCAACAAGGCAATGTGCACATGGAGCCTGGTGAATGGAGGCAAGGTCAAAACCTGATCGACACTGTGGATGTGCAAGGCCCCAACAGAGCTTCACGTGAAGGGGGGAAGCAGTGCAACCTCCTGAAACACTGGTGCAACTCCCCAGCTGGAGCGGTGGAGTGGCAAGACAGGATGATAAATGCTTAATGGATGCTTCCTTCAGTCTGTCTCATCACACTGATGAGATTGTGCCATGTATGTTGAGTGGCCCTACAATGAACAGGGCATTTAATAAAGAGTTGTGTTTATGTTGAAATGTATGGATCAATGATTAAATTGTTATTGATAATAAAGGGCCAAAGGTGTGGCACCTGGGAGGGTGGACCATACAGTCCCACTATGCTTGCACTGGAGGTTTATCTATCCCACAGCTATTACCCATTCCAAAGGTATCCCTGCCCATCCCACAGCTATTACCCATCCCAAAGGTATCCCTTCCCATCCCACAGCTATCCTTACCCATCCCACAAGCATGCAAAGGCTTAAACCATTTCTAAAAGTTTCCACCAAGACTTTATTAAATAAAATAAATGAAGCAAGTGTGTGAAGCAAAGATAATTTTTATTAATAACAAGCTGTAAAAGAAAAATGACCCAAGTGTCCCAAGCAAAGATAAAATCAACAGGTAGCCACCCAGTCTCTGGCACTCTTCTCAATCACTCTGAGGCATGCCCATACTCTCAGGGGTGAAGGGTCCATGTGCTTTGGAGGTGGCTGCTTCTGGAGTGCTGGTCTGAGGCGCCATTGGGGTGCCTGGCCTCAAGAGGACAATAGGGGACGGTGTGTGGAGGAAGCTCTCAGAGAGCTGACTCAGTCCTGTGATGTTGAGAGCCCCTTCCTCTAGGACATGGGGTGTCAGCCCCAATACCGATGACAGATGTTCTGAGGCCGGGCTTGATTGTGGGGTGGAGGAAGGAGGAGTGTAATGGGGCTGTCTGGTCTGCAGCTGAGTGAGGTGAGGCATGGGTGGCATCTGCGGCATGGGTGGCATCTGCGGCATAGGTGGCATCTGTGGCATCTGTGGTGTGGCTGGCATCAGTGGCATTGGTGGCATCAGTGGCATTGGTGGCACCCGTGGCGTTCGATGTACCTGTGCCTGGACTGGGAAGGGCTGCCTGTGCTGCTGGAGCTCCTGGTAGCTGTAGCCTTGGTAGGTGAGGGCCTGTGGAAAGCATTGGAAGGGCAGTGACATCACCTGGGATGGAGAAGCAGACCTGGACTGGGTGGGAGCAGGTTCAGCTGAGTCTGGAGGGTTGTGAAGAAGACCGGTGATCCTGTCCTTCAGCACCTGGTACTGTGATTCGGACATGTTCATAAGGGTCTGGTTGACGTAGGTGAGGAAGGGCTTGCGGTTGGAGGATGGGACGTCGGTGTGTACCAGCTGAGAAAGGAGATCTACACTGCTTCTGATGGTGTCCCTGATCTCTAGCAGGACAGTGTGGCATCTGCCCCTCCAGTCTGGCTCTCTGCCAGCTTTCTGTGGAGGTGGAGCTGGGGGTGGATGTGGGTTGGTCTCTGGTGGAAGTGCCCTCTCCTTGCTCCCATTGCATCAGGGGGTCCTCCATGTGCTCCACCACGGGGAGTGCAGCTCTCAGGGGGTTCTCCATTGTGGCACGCTCCACAGATACCTGCCTGGACACAGGAGCTGACTCTTGGCCAGAAGAGGACTGGCTCTCTGCAGGCTGCCTGAGAGAGAGGGTTGCCAGAGGGGCTGCTCCTCGGTGGCGGATCTCATCCTCCAAGAAGCTGCACTTGGCCATCACGTAGGTCTCCCGGTCCGTTAGCTTGACCGTGGCCTGGCCAGATTTCTTGAGGTGCAGCTTCCCATACCAGGTTTGCATGTGCTTCCACCAGCCGAGGAGCACCTCCGAAGTGTAGCCCAGGCTCTCCACCTTCTCTCTCCAAGCAGCCTGCTTCCTTTTGGTGTCTCGATAGAGCCTGTGTCCCTTCCGCCAAAGTTAACTATTCTCCCTCAGCCATTCCAGCACCTCATCCTCATGTTCCTCTTCGATGGAGTATTGTCTCCTCTCCTGCATATGCCTCTTCCTCTCTCTGACAGGGCCATCTGGGCCCTCATCAAAGGGGCTTCGAGCTTGTAGGGGTTGCTCCACCACACCACCACTAGCAGCATCAGCAACAACAACAGTAGCAGCAAAAGCAGGACCAGCAGCACCAGCAGCACCAAGAGCACCAGGATCAGCAGCAGCAGAGTAAGCACCAGCAGGACCAGCAGGACCAGCAGGACCAGCAGGACCAAGATCAGCAGCAGCACCAGCAGGACCAGGAGCACCAGCAGGACCAGGAGCACCAGGAGCACCAGCAGGACCAGCAGGACCAGGAGCAGCACCGGCAGAGTAAACACCAGCAGAAGCCCCAGCACCAGGAGCAGCGCCAGCAGAGTAAGCCCCAGCAAAAGCCCCAGTACCAGGAGCAGCGCCAGCAGAAGCTCCAGCACCAGAAGAGTCAGCCCGACCAGCAGAAGCCCCAGCAGAAGCAGAGTCAGGGCCAGGGGGTGGGATGGTTGCCCTTTCCCTCTTGCCAGGGCTGGCAGCAGATGCCACAGACTTTCTCTTCTTCTCCATGGTTGTTGGCTGGCTGGCTGGCTGGCTGGAGCTGTGTCTGGCAGCAAGTCTTTCCTCTGAATGGTGACCTGCTTGTGAGCTGCTTCCCTTTATATCTTCAGGGCTGATGCAATGCATCCTCCCCGCATGTGCAGTGAATGCTCTGCATCCGCTAGGTATCTGCTAGGAATCCGCTCTACATCCGCTTCATCCGCTCGGCATCCGCTCTGCATCTTCTCTTTCCACTGTGCATCCACTTTGCTGTGCTCCCCCGGAAGCCCTGCGGATGTGCCATCCGCTTCCATCCGCTAGGCTTCCATGGAGCATCCGCTTTCCTTCCTGGCTGCATCCTCTCCCCGTCCATTCCTTTCCATTGTTGTCCGCTCTGCTTATGCAAATTCGGGGCACTTTTGAGAATGGATAACAATGGATGGAACATTTTCTCGTCTGCTGTGTCCTTTTTACATAGGTTTTGCATCCATTGGCCAATGTGACAGGCCCTTAAGAAGCCTAGGCATGGCTTAGCTCCACTGTTCTGTACTGAAGCTGATTGCTGCTATGAAACTAAAACTGAAACTCCTTTCCTCTGCTTGTGTTTTGTATTTGGAACAGATTTCTTTTCAGATAGGGAGGGGCAGTTTTCCTTAGCATCAGAGTGTGTCAATAATAATATACAAAATACTAATATTCTAATGGTCATTTCAAAAAATCCTTTCTTACTGAGCACCTATTGTAGAAGCCAAGAGGAACATTATTGCCAAAGTTCAAGTTTGTAGGCTTTACAGTTCTGGAGATTTTGTGATGACACGTGAGTGGTATTTCACTTTTATAGAGAGAGATGAGGATCAGATTTCGCACGCCATTGCTTTGTTTTATTTGGAATAGATAAGCTTCATTAAAACGATTTTATTCATGCTTGATCTTTGTATTCTTATTATCTCCTGTTCTCATTTTGTTAGCTTATTGGATCTTTACTTGCAATCCAGCCTATGATGTTCAATCCTTCTTACACATTTCATGCATTCATGTTCTTAACAGGCTGCACAACTCACATCCTCAGCATAGCTTTCCTCCTTTTTAAATAGGTCAGAATTTATACCTTAGAATCAGTTTACATAATCCCAAAAAATGTAGACCTTGTAGTGAATCTACTAGAGCAATTGCTTTCCAAAATGCAGATCAACTTCTCCCTATGGAAATTCACACAAGGTATTAGCCAAGCTCTGCATCTGCATTGCCCAAAAATCACCTTTTAATACTTTGTTGTCTGTTTTCTTCTTGTGAAAATATGGAAGTGAAGTGTGCTGAAATCCATAGTTTCCTTCCTCTTTATTGATAAAGTATTTCTGAAGTGCCTCTGATTAACTATAACAGGTAGTTTTGCTTATTATCTTCAATAATCTACTTGATATAGAATTCAAGGGAGCTGGAGAAGTGGGAAGGAAAAAAACAGTCTTAAGAGGTTATGGAAATTTAAATTTAAATTCATTTATGCAGCAGGCCCTGTATTCATTTGAAAAAAACATTAGATATTATCCTGTGATAAATTTAGCAAACACTTAGGTGAGGCTGCCTTGGGAGCATTTAATCATTGTATTAAGAAAGAAGAGAGCTAATTAGGTAGACAAATTTAAAAGGAGGGTGCAATGGATTAGCTGTTACTCATTTAAAAAGCAAATTGCTTGACAAGGCATGTGGGCAGGATGGGAGATAAAATTTCAATATGTTGACGTGTGGTTCAATGCTCTGTGCATCCCGCTTGCACGGAAATGTGTATATAATGCAACCATAAATAATAAGTAAAGCAAATGTTACAAATATTTAGAAGAATGTTTAAAATTATTTTTTCCTCACAGAACTTAACCTTGGCCTAAAAATTGTTTTCATTTAAGAACAACTATGTAGGTAAAAACCATTGTGACCATTAGCTCAGGTAAATAACTGCACAAAGGGTCAGACAAGCTAAAAATTTGTGGTCCACATATTCTACATATTCTAAGGACTTTTATGAATCAAGGGGCAAAAGATAACTGTTCTTGTTTTATTTTGCTCAATTGTTTTTTTATTTGCTTCCTGCTCCTCTATTCATCTGATCATCTGTAACTATTATGTTATGTTAGAAATATGTTCTCTTTCTGTCTTCATTAGTAGTGGTCATCAATACTCCAGTTCTTTTTAAAAGGTTATCTCCAGCTATAGTCATCAAGACACCCTAAAGGAATACTTTTTGTAATTTTATTATCAATTGAATTGTGCAAAAAGATTTCTCTTCTTGGCATTTCAGTTTGCTTCTTGTGTCTGTTTCTTGTATGTGCTTGCTGGAAAATAATTTGCATTGATTCATTGTCTCATTGTATTGTATATAATGTTATCAAGCAAATATTTATTATTTTCTTTGAATTAACCTTCAAACTAAACTATAAAATTTAGCTGTCTTAACTATTTGTGTTTCTTTAGGGAACATTTTACTGAAAATACTATAACGTATTGCTAAGAAACAACTTTCACATTTCATGCATTTTTACAAACCTGACCCTATTATTAGGCTAAGTGAGTTGAGTGCCATAGAGAGCAGGAACAATCATCTAACTGTTCCTCCTTTAGTTTATATTCCTTTTTTGTTTGAATTTGCCTTGCACACCTCTAAACAGTTTGGCTGTCCACAGAGACTGTTGAAATAAAAAGCAGTTGTAGTCAAATCAGATTTTAAGCATGGAATGGGAGATGACTTATTCTTCACATTAGGCCACGAATGTGACTTCATGACTGTTTTCAGCTTTCTAAACAAAAGTATTTATAGACGACTGAGAGCTTGAGGAGCAATGGATCCATTTGTGGGGTAGACTGTGTCTGTCTCAGACTTATCATTCCAGGAGCTTTTTCTGCTTATGAGAATAGGATATAGTCCATCTATCTGAGAAAAGTATTTGAACAAACAAAATCTGATTAAAAATAATAAAGCATGCCTTATTTTGCCTTGTAGTCTTTTAAGTCTCCCATGTTGGAATCTATAATTCCTCAGATATTGCTGAATGATCCATCTAGAAAATCTCTTAGCAATTGTAGTAGATTAAATGGCCCTGATAGGGAAGTTAAGAAATATTCCAGCTTGGATTCTACTGGGGAAACAAAAAGTTTGACTTATATCAAGAACTATATCAAGCATTTCGTAAGAAAAGACAACCAATCTGGTGAGATTCTTTTGAACTGGTAAATCAACAATAAAGAAATCTCTTTAAGTACAATATATCTCTGTTATTCTGAGATATTTGAGATATTTGACTGCGCCAGACATTAATCTTGCCAGAATCACTGCTATTCCCCCTATCAGGGTCTTGCATCCACTCCAGCAATAGCCAACTGAAAGATGAGCTCAGTAACATCCAGAGGATATGATAAAATGCATATAGTTAGTTGGCACACCTAATCCAGTGTTTGGTCATGTTTACCTATCATATTGACTCTCCATATCCTGAATCTGGCCTCTCATACACAAGCCTCTGTGAATGGCAACCACCATCTTCCCAGATGATCTCAGCATCTCAACATCAACTCAGTTCAGTACTTTAGGGCCTCAGGTGCTTCATCTTTAAACCAATTAAAAATAAAGTCCAAAAGAAGCAGATGTTTGCAATGTGAAATTATCCTGGCTATTTAGTCTTTCTAGTAGCAGTACTATTTTCTCTCTTTTTTAAGAGCAGTATTGTTTTCACTGAAAGGAGCAAGTCTCCCACCTGAAAAGAAGTTCAGGGAAATCATTCACTTTACTGCCTACGGGTTTGATGGAGTATCTTAGAAAGGTCACTTATGTCCAGTTCTAGCTCTTACATAGTGGGCATGTAAATCATACACTTTTTTTCTTAATGGCTGACAGCTGCTATAGGCCTCTGAGTGTCATAAAGAAAGCTTTATTTCAAAAAGCAGTGATAGGGTCAGTGTAAAAAGGGAAATTTTAATTAATTAAATTTAAATATGCTGTATTTTTCGCATTATAAGATACACCTTTGGTTCCCCAAAAAGTGGGTGGGAATGTCTGTGCGTCTTATAGAGTGAATGTTGCCAAAGCTCCAACTATCCACTTGCCCCACCCTTCAGCCTCTGCCTCCCAGCAATTTGCCTCCTTGCAGCAAGCAACAAACATCCTAGTCAATTTTAGCACAGCCTGATTTAGCACAGGCAGCTGATTGGCAGTTGGACTGGCCTCCCGGAAAACTGCTGATCAGCTGTTCCAGGCTGCGGGGATCACCACCACTCATTGCTGCCCATTGTTGCCTCCAAACATCCCATTTTCAGCCTCTGTGGTCCCATTTTCAGCTTCCGTGCATCCTGTTTTTGGCCCATTCCAGGCAGCGGGGATTTGGCAGTGGTGGTAAATGGTGGTGGCAGCTACAGCAATCTTTGCCACCTGGAATGGGTCAGAAATGGGGCA
This sequence comes from Laticauda colubrina, assembly GCA_015471245.1. Lineage (NCBI taxonomy): Eukaryota > Metazoa > Chordata > Lepidosauria > Squamata > Elapidae > Laticauda > Laticauda colubrina. The sequence goes on along the minus strand of BLBF01000062.1, from coordinate 4,261,973 downwards.
TGTGAAGACTGAAAATGGGGCACACAGAGGCAATGATAGGCAGCAGCAGCCAAGAGCAGCGACAGGAGAATTGTGTTGCGGTGATCCCAGCAGCCTGGAATAGCTGATTGGCAGTATTCCAGGAGGCCGATCCAACTGCCAATCAGCTGCTTGTGCTAAATCAGGATGTGCTAAAATTGACTAGGCTGTTTGCTGCAAGAAGGCAAATTGCTGTGTGGCAGAGGTAGATTTTTTTTTCTTGCTTTCCTTCCCAAAATCTAGGTGCAAATGCTGAAGTTTCTTATAGTGCGAAAAATATGGTAGTTGATATGATGCAGTCTTATGTCACAATTTCCCTTAACCTTTTTCAATTGACAGGGGATCTAAGTACCAATGGACTAAAATGACTTTCCTCAAATATTAAACATTATAATTTGATAACATCTTTTGTAGCTTGGGACCTAATGCTATGAACTATAGAGTTTCTGCCTCTTAGACAGAAATTCTGCCTATAGAAAATACCTGCATATATTTCTTTATTTTGGTTTATCTATAAGTAAAAAGGCTCCTCTGAATTTCCTGGTTCACAATAGAGACACTTACTGAGGACTTTTTTCTGAATCTATTTCTCTTTTTACTTTTCCCATCCATCTCCCGCCCCCCGTCCAGCACTTCCATCTTTCTATCATCTGACAGCCTCCACTCTACGGACTATCTCTTTGTGCGTTCTCCATCTTTAGGGACTGCAAACAACAGACACCTTGTTAACACTACCTAATGGAATTCAGCTTGCACACTATGAAATACTTAATGCTCAGGCCAGGGAAAGTAATGGACTGTCTTGCTACTGAATGATGGAAGCTCTGGCTCAATGTGGCCATTTATTTTAGAGAACATTGTTTTTCTTTCAAGTTGTTAATTGAAAAGAAAAAGAAACTGACAAAGAACTCAAGTGTCAACGGAAGAACATTAAAAAGAAATCACACTTTGAGAAAATAAATGGAATGGAAATAAAGTTACTTGGAAATGTAAAAGGTATTAAAAATATCCAAAATGTCTGTTTATGGGACTGCAATAAAATAAAATTTTATCAAGATGTATATTATGAGGTTTTTAGAATAGGGGTGTAAAACTTGTGCCATCATGGCAGTGTTACGTGATGTATTGCAACTTTTTCCCCTTCACTAAACAGGGTGGGGGCAGGGCCAGCACATGATATATTTGGCCCCCAGGCCATGAGTTTGACACCCCTGCTCTAGAATCTAAAGTTTCTTGGTCCAATTTCTCTTTTGTTCATTGAAGATCAATGCAAATTCTGAGTACCCAGACATTTCTTTCTTTGGTCTTTATTGCCACAAATTGTAGGTACCACCAAGAAACAGATGCAGGTGATCAGCAATGCACCCAAGCATGAATAAAAATGCAGCCAGCCCTGCATTTTAATTTTATATATCATAAAATGATTCTAAGCTGTGCTTATATGTTAAAGTAGGATTACAAAAGTTTGTCAAACTAACAACTACGCTTCATCTTTGATTAATTTGATAAGTCCACATTCCAAAAGGAAAGGAGGATAGAGTTGCAAAAAGAAAAATAATATTTAAAAATAATAATAATTAAATTATAATAATTAAAGCCCATGTCACACTGGCCAAGGGATGCAAAAAGGACACAGCGGAAGAGCAAAATCTTCCATCCGTTGTTATCCGCTCTCAAAAGGGGCAAAAATTTGCATAACCGGAGCGGATAACACAGACGTGGGGATGACGCAGGGCGGATGGAAAGCGGATGCGGAACGGAAGCCCAGCGGATGGAAGTGGATGAGAGCGGATGGCGCATCCGCTAGGCTTCCAGGGGGCCTCAGCAAAGCGGACATGGAACGGATATAGCGGATACACAGCGGATGCACAGCGGATGAAGCGGATGCACAGCAGATGCACAGCGGATGAAGCGGATGCACAGCGGAAGCCTAACGGATGCAGAAGCCTAACGGAAGCGGAACAGATGCCGAGCGTTAATTGCGCATGCGGGGGGGATGCATTGCATAAGCCCCCCAGATATTAAGGGAAGCAGCTCGCACGTGGCCAGCATTCCGAGGAAAGACCTGCTGCTGGACACTTTGAGTTCCTTGCCTGCCCTGCCTGCATGCCTGCCTGCCAGCCTTGGTGCCTGCCTGCCTGCCTTTCTTCCTGCCAGGCTTCCTGCCAGGCTTCATGCCAGCCTGTCTTCCAGCCTACCTGCCAGGCTCCCTGCCAGCCTACCTGCCAGCCTTCCTGCCAGCCTTGGTGCCTGCCAGCCTCCCTGCCAGCCAGCAACCCCACAACCATGGGGAGGAAGCAAAAGCCTGAGCAGCCTGCTGCCATCCCTGGCAAGAGGGATAGGGCCAACCTCCTGCCCCCTGCCCCTGACTCTGCTTCTGCTGGGGCTTCTGCTGAAGCTGCTCCTGGCGGTGGTGCTTCTGCTGGTGCTTACTCTGTTGAAGCTGCTCCTGGTCCTGCTTGTCCTGCTCGTGCTCCTGGACTTGCTTGTCCTGCTCGTGCTCCTGGTCTTGCTCATCCTGCTCGTCCTGCTCATGTTCCTGGTCCTGCTCGTGCTTCTGGACTTGCTGGCCCTGCTGGTGCTTACTCTACTGCTGCTGATCCTGGTCCTGCTGGTCCTGCTGCTGCTGATCCTGCTGTTGCTGCCGCTGCTGCTGCTGCTGCTGATGATGATGATTATGATCCTGCTGGTGAGGATGATGATGATGATGATGATGATGATGATGATGATGATGATGATGATGATCCTGCTGGTGCTGGTGCTGGTGGTGTGGAGGAGCAGCCCCTACTACCTGGGAGCCCTCTGATGAGGGCCCATCTGGTCCTGCCAAAGGGAGGAAGAGGCATATGTGACAACGGGAGAGGAGGCAATACTATATTGAGGAGGTGAACAAGGATGAGGTGTTGGAGTGGCTGAGAGAGAACGACTATCTGTGGCGGAAAGGACACCGGCTGTACAGGGACACCAAGCGGAAGCAGGCTGCTTGGAAAGAGAAGGCGGAGAGTATGGGTTACACTTCGGAGGTGCTCCTCGGCTGTTGGAAGCACATGCACACCTGGTACGGGAAGCTGCACCTGAAGAAATCTGGCCAGGCCACTGTGAAGCTGACAGATAGAGAGACCTACGTCATGGCCAGGTGCAGCTTCCTGGAGGGTGAGGTCTGCCACCAAGGTGCACCAGCAGCCCCTCTCACGACCCTCTCTCTCCGGCAGCCTGCTGCCACCCAGTCCTCTTCCAGCCGAGAGTCAGTCCCTGTCTCCAGGCAGGTTTCTGTGGAGCGTGCCATGGCGGAGAACCCACGGACAGGTGTGGTAAGCGTGGTAGAGTGCGTGGAGGACTCCCTGGTCCGGTGGGAGAAAGGAGACGGCACTTGCACCACAGCCCTACCCCATCCACCCCCCCCAGCTCCGCCTCCGCAGAAAGGCAGAGATCCAGACAGTAGGAGGGGCAGAGCCACACTGTCCTGCTGGAGATCAGGGACACCATCCACACCAGCATAGATCTCCTCTCTCAGCTGGTCCACACCGACTCCTCCCCCTCCAACCACAAGCCCTTCCTCACCTATGTCAACCAGACCCTCAAGGAAATGGCGGATCCACAGTATCAGCTGGTGAAGGACTGGATCACCGAGCTGCTTCACAACCCTCCAGACCCAGAGGAACCTGCTCCCACCCAGTCCAGGTCTGCTCCTCCACCCCAGGTGATGTCCCTCCTATTCCAAGGCTTCCCACAGGCCCTCACCTACCAGGGCTACGGCAACCAGGAAGTTCAGCAGCACAGGCAGCAGCCCTTCCCAGTCCAGGCACAGAGTCATCGGGCGACACCGTTGCCACCGGTTCCACTGATGCTACTGATGCCACCCACAACAATGATGCCACCGACGACAGCGATGCCACCCACGCCAATGATGCCACCCATGACAGTCCTCACCCAGCTGCAGAGCAGACAGCCCCACTACACTGCTCCTTCCTCCACCCCACAGCCAAGCCCAGCCTCAGTACATCTGTCATCAGTACTGGGGCTGACACCCCATGGCATGGAGGAAGGACCTCTCAGCATCACGGGTCTGAGCCAGCTGTTCAACACCTTCCTCAACACACCGTCCCTGTTGTCCTCTCAGGGCCAGGCACTCCAGCACCACCCACCACCACAGCACCTGGACCCTTCACCCGTGAGACTGGGCACACCTCCGAGTGACCGATAAGAGTGCCAGAGACTGGGTAGCTGGCTACCTATGGACTTTATTTGGACACTTGACTTGGGTCATTTTTCTGTTACAGCTTATTGTTCAATAAAGTTTATCTTTGATTCACACACTTGCTTCATTTCTTTTTTCAATAAAGTCTTGGTGGAAACTTTTAGAAATGGTTTAAGTCTTTGCATGCTTGTGGGATGGGTTAAGATAGCAGTGGGGTGGGCAGGGATACCTGTGGAATGAGGAGGGATACTTTTGGGATGGCTAATAGTGTGGGATAGATAAACCTCCAGTGCAAACATAGTGGGACTGTATGGTCTACCCTCCCAGGTGCTACACCTATGGCCCTTTTTTATCAATAACAATGTAAGCATTGATCCACAAATGGCAACACAAACACAACTCTTTATTAAACGCCCTGTTCATTGTAGGCCCACCCAACATACATGGCCCAATCTCATCCGTGTGATGAGACAGGCTGAAGGAAGCATCCATTAAGCATCTACCATCCTGTCTTGCCACTCCACCGCTCCAGCTGGGGAGTTGCACCAGTGTTTCAGGAGGTTGCGCTGCTTCTTCCCTTCCTGTGAGGCCCTGTTGGGGCCCTGCACATCCTCAGTGTCTATCAGGTTTCGCCCTTGCCTCCATTCCCCAGGCTCCATGTCCCCATTGCCTTGTTGGAGGTCCACAAGCCTGTTCTGCAAGACTGGGTAGCGGGTGCGCATGAGATTGTGCAGGATGCAGCAAACTTCCATGATCCTCCTCACGGTCTCTGGGCAATGCTGCATGGTGGTGAGAAGTACCTAGAACCTGTTGGCCAGGATGACAAAGGCGTTCTCCACCACCCGCCTTGCCCTGGACAGCCTGTAGTTGAAGATCCTCTCCTCATGGGTGAGGAGTCTGGAGGTGTAGGGCTTCATGGGGTAGGTTATGAGGGAGAAGGCGTCATCCCCCACGATGAAGTAGGGCACATCTTGCGTGTCATTGGGCAGGGGGTCTGGATCTGGGAAGCCCATGATGAGGTTGCGTTCCAGCCCCTCCTTGAAGTCACTGACGTTGTATACCTGGGCATCCAAAGGTGAGCCGTAGCCTGAAGCATCAATGTACATGAATTTGTAGTCAGCATCAACCATGGCGAATAGGACGATGCTGAAGAAGCCCTTGTAGTTGAAATAAGTGGACCCCGACTTGGCTGGAGCTTTGCAGGCCACGGGCTCCCCATCTATGGCTCCAATGGTGTGGGGGAATTTCCACCTCTGATACCACTGCTCTGCAACTTTCTTCCATCCTTCTTCAGTGGAGGGGCACTGGAGGAGCTCCTCCTTGTATTCTTCGATGATGGCCTGCACCACTTCTCTGACCACAATGCTGATGGTGTTGTGTGGCACCCTCCAGCCGTACTGCATGCTCCTGTAGGTGGTCCCTGAGGCCAGGTGGCGCAGAGTCAGTGCCACCTTGAGTCCAGGTTCCAGGCTGGGCTGGAAGTTGGTGTTTGTCTTGGTCAACCTGGGTGTCAGCCGCTGCACAACTTCGTCAAACATGGCTGGAGGCATCCTCATGAAGTTCTGGAATGCCCGAGTGTCTTCGTTCCTGAGCTCCACCATCAGCTTGTTGTACAGTCCGTACTCTGCTCTTCTCCCAATCCATCTTCGTACCCAGACGCTTCTTGGCCGCCTCTTTTTCTTCCCGTAGTAGAGTTCACAGAGCCTGTAGATGGCTTCGTACTGTTGCAGAAGGATGGCGGCTGCCAAAAGGACTGTGTTACGATCCACGGTGGACATGACTGGATGCTGTGGAAGAGGAAGAGTCAGATGAAGGCTGCAGAGGTCTGCACAGGTGGGCTGCTGGTCTGAAAGTGAGATGCAGACGAGTTGCTCCCCCTTTTTATAGGCAGTATAGGTGTCCCTTTGCATCCTCTAGGCATCCTCTAGGCATCCTCTAGACATCGTTAATATCCGAGATAGGTCCCCTCTGTGAACGTTTTTTCCTTTTTAAACGCTTTGTTTCCGTGCTGCATCCGCTAGGCTTCCGTTCTGCATCTGTTCTGCATCTGTTCCGCTTCCTCCCTGCGTCCGAGCGGATGCGAGTTGCGCTGATGCGGAACGGATGCCTAGCGGATATAGCGGATGCATAACGGATGCGTAATGGATGCGTAACGGATGCGTAGCAGATGCAGAACGGACGAACTGGATACATTTTCCGCGCAAAAGTTTTGGGCAGCCCAAAACTTTTGGAGCGGATGAAACGTCATTAAACGGATGCTGGACGGATAGAGAGGAATCAAAACAGAGGCAGTGAGTACATCGCGTTTTCGAACGGATGGCAAGGTTTTTTGTCCGTTTTACATTCTCTTTGCATCCGTTGGTTCAGTGTGACATGGGCTTAAGATGCTTATTCTATTTCAATTTCACAACTGGATTAGTGAAATAAACATTTTAAAAAATATATTTTATTAAATATTATATTATTACTAATATTAATGTAATGAATAACATACTTTATATATATTAAATATAACTTTCAGAAAATATTTTGTGGAGGTTCTGTGGGCTATATTCAAAACTTTTGGTACCGTGTGCAGCCCTGCATCACTATTTCATATAGGATAGCCATGGTCAATTTTCAATAAAGCTTAGTCTCTTGTTACATCTGAACTCAGGGAATCATGAATCTAATTAATTGGACATCTGAATTGACCAAACATGAATCTGAGTAAGTCTATAGTCAACTCTTGACTGTTTAAGCCTGATTGTTGCTCTTCAGGAACACAAATGAGAATGGGAGATAATAAATTTGAGAAACAATCCCAACTGTGTCAGGATACCTGGAATTAAGAAAAGAACTAAGCTTGTCCTCTCAGTATATTTAAAATAAAAATATATATGAGAAAATGAAGCCACAATTGTATGCAACATGCAACCACAGAAAATAAGATATACCACAGGTTTAAAATTAAACCTAGATCTTCAGGAACTGCAACACTGATTTCAAAAAGTGGTTGACTGTCATCAATAGAAAAGGTGGCTTGGTAACCCAAGACTCTGTCTCTGTGCCTGTCAGCTGTGATACATGGCAAGACATTGTGAAGGACCTCTCATGTGTCGTGCCCAAACACATTGAGGGAAAAGAAGCACTACCCGACAGCATTATAAAGCAGGCATTCATAGGATCACAGATCATAGAGATGAAGAGGTGGAAATGGACATTGAGGCCATCAAGTTCAACTTTTGCTTAGTAGAGGGAGACAAAGTTTCCCTCAAAATAGACATCTAGCCTCTGCTTGAAAAAGCCACTGAAGAGGAATCCTCCATCTGTCCAGATAATTGGTGCCACTGTTAAAATATTCTTATGGTTTTCTAATATTTCTTTAGAATTTATTTCTGCTCACTATAATTCCTGCATAAAATGGGAAAGCACAATATCGCATAAACTCTTAAATCATAATCATAATCATAAGGGTGTCTGCAAAGGAGAGCAAAATTTATCGCACCAAGGTTGTTCTATGTTCCCACCACCATAGAGGAAATAGAGGAAAATCAGTTAAATGGAAACCTTTTTATGTTTTATGGGAATAATTAATTTATAGAAGATATTTCACTTATGCTTTGCAGACTAGTTATGGAAGATTTCCAATTATTCATTGTGTCTATTGTTGTAATAAACAAAACAAAGGTCTTAAGACTTGCCTTATAAACAAAAGAGACTTAACATATCCTGTCTGGTGTTTGATTTATCTAAAAAACCAATAAGATGGGTTTTTGTTTTCATTTTTGTTAACCACATTTGTTTTCATTGCTTATTCTGTATAAAAACCCCTATTACCTAAATATTATATCAATGCTGGCTGGGAAATTCTGGGAGTTGAAATCTACAAAGCTTAAAAATTGTCAAAGTTGAGAAACACTGTCTGACAAATTTTCTACCATAGTTTATCAGAGGTTGAGGTGTCTAAAAAAGAGGTAAAGAGGCTTTTCAATTCACCTCTGCTTTGAAGTATATTCAAAATCCTATATCAAGAAGACTTAGCTATTGGCATATTAACCACTGAAGCTGACTCAGAAGAGTTACACTTCAAGAGAGAAAAAAAACCATAAAAACTCTTCTTCTCCAGCTAAGTTACTTAAACTACTATAGTAAGAATGATACAGGAGGCAAAATCAACCCATATGAGAACAGTAAAGGTGTAATCACAAAGGCCTTGTTAGTAATATAGGTGTACCAATTGTCTGGAAATTTCCAGAATAATGTAGTCCTGAGACCATGGAAAGCCTTAGTTAGTCAGTCTAGAATTTTTATTGTACACACATTATCCACACAATGCTGGGAATGATGGCCAATTTAATTTGATAAGATTCTGTTCTGCAGAACTTATGATTCTGCAAATCATTTTTTAACAGTAATTCAAATAAGACACTCCGTTATATGTAGGCTATGTACACATTATTATATATCAGGTTGATTAATGAATACCTTGTTTGGAAATTCATCATACATGATTGATTGTGGTGCGAGAACATTATGTACCTTCTGAAAATGGAAAAGAAGGACTGGTTCACAGACAGATATATTCATGTAAAGCATGATGTAAGGAGTACACCTGACTTTGTGCAATATGCTAAGAGCTGGTTTCCCAAAATTGGCTGAGCCAGTTTCTTTGCATATATATATATATACACATACATATGCTGTTTAGCTTCCTTCGGGTATTATCCCACGTCATTGTAGTTCTGTTAAAGTTGTAGCAACGTTTCAGCAGAATCTCATCTACCATCCTCAGGTTTCTGTATAGAGTTAGTTTTCTTCTTGGTTGATTTTTCTAGATATGTGGTTGGGTCTGTGTTTATAGGTTTGTATGTGCAGTCTTGGAGTAGGTCTGTCAATTTTGTTTCAACTACTCCACATACCTACTCCAAGACTCCACATACAAACCTATAAACACAGACACAACCACATATCTTGAAAAATCAACCAAGAAGAAAATTATAACCAGCCACATAAGCAAAGAAATCCAACAAACGATCATCCCAAGAGAAAAATCTTCTAGATGCCCCAAATTATACGGCCTCCCAAAAATACACAAAGAAGGCATACCTCTCAGACCCATAGTCAGCTCCATGGGAGCACCATTACAAAACCTAGCTAAATACTTAGCAAAACAACTACAGCCCCATGCTGAAACCACAGCTTCATATGTACAAAACTCATACCACTTCTTAGAAATGATCAAA
>BLBF01000062.1:4200163-4242532 GCA_015471245.1 Laticauda colubrina | reverse complement strand
ATATATATATATATATATATATATATATATATATAATGAATGGATTCAGCAGTTCAAAGGGAAAATTAATTCCCTAAACACTAATAAGCCTTAAGGTTTATTACTCTTAATCCTTTTTCCAATATGTTAAAAAGTTTTAAAGTTTCACTTCACTGCATTTCTGGAGGAGGTATGATGAGCTGAATATGAAGTGAAGACAGAAGGTTTCCCATTTGTGCCCCAGAGAAGGAGACCTCAAGACATTGATTTTTTGTGGGTTTGAGTGCCAGGAATGACAGAATTAGTCATTTTATTCTCAACACTAGCACAGATGTTTAAAGAACAAATTTCACTTTCACCTTCCAAAGCTTATTAGCTATTTCTAAGTTATTAGAAACCTTTGGAATAAGAAGTTTAAAAATGCAGGATGAGTTTGCATGTAAATCTAAATGAAAGGAAATTTAATCAAAAGCTTAAGAATTTAAAGTCTGAAATAAACAGCAAAAAGCTAAATAAGATTTAATTCTAGAAAGTTATAAACAGAATCCAGATAAAATTAGAATATTGAAATTTTTACAATAAGATTTTGAAATTAATTATAAAGTACCAATAGTTTCTTATGGGAAATAGTTCCATATTTTCCAAAGTTGGTTTTTATAAGACATAAGTACAGGATTTCATTATTTCAAAAACTGGACACGAGAGGTGATTAAAGATTTTAAATTGCTCTGTTTCAAGGTTACTCACATGCATACCCACACATATACTCAGAAACAAAAATATTTATTACCATTTAGGAAGATTTCAGCAAACAAGAATGCTGTTTAAATGCTTAGCAAAAGTCCTTACTTGGAGAGAGACGAACATAGTCCAAATATGTTCCAAAAGTCATAGGATACCAAATCAAGTAATCAGCCAAATCAAAGATCAAAAAGCAGGAACATGGGATGATTTTTATGCCAGTCACTTTGAAAAAAAGCAAATTCACCTAACATGGAGTTTTCCAGGCAGGCTGGAAGTAGGTCTGAAACAGGGAAATTCAAACATATAAATCAAAGTCTTGGATGACCAGAACAGGTGTTTTTTATATCATTCCAGTTGTACTGTGAAGTCTAAGACTGTCATATGAGAAAAGCAGGTTGGAATGTGGATTAATAGAATAGAATAGAATAGAATAGAATAGAATAGAATAGAATAGAATAGAATAGAATAATTATATATTGGACAAATGTGATTGGACACACAAGGTCTTTGGTGTATATGCTGTCAGTGTACATAAAAAGAAAAAAATGCATTCATCAAGAATCATAAGATACAACACTTAATGCTATCATAGATTACTAAATAAGCAGTCAAATCATACTAGTAAACTAATAAAACAACTTAAATCGTAGAGATACAAGCAACAAGGCTATAGTCATAAGTGGGAGGAGATAGGTAATAGGAAGGATGAGAAGAAGAATAGTCAGCCTTTGGTCTACCCAGGAGGAATAATCTAACTAGTGAAAGGAAGTCTGAATCTATCTCGGTGATATTGTTCCTACTCCAAACAGAATTTGTCCTCTCTGTGTGTCCTTGAATCACGAAAAACAGAGTATGGCAGCTTTTATTACTACCACAATTTTCTTTTTCCAAGTGTATCTATTTTTATTTTGGTGCTTCATCAGATATGATTTTACATTGTTGCTGTTTGTGGTTAATTTGTTTTTGAGGGGTCTCTGAGCTTGGTTGTTTTTTTGCAAAAGCTTCATTACCCAAACTAGGTAACATCATCAGTGCTAATGATGTTGCCTAGGTTGGGTAATGAAATGTCTGCAAGAAAACAAGCAAGCTCAGAGATCACCAAGGACTCCTCATGTCAATCCGTGCTACAAATAGGCTCCTTTAATTTGTTTTTGTTTGCTTATTTGTCTTTATACTGCTAAATTTGAAGAATTGCCATGAAATATGATTTTCCAGTTATTGATGATGATTATATACTATAAAAAAGGAGTAAAAATGATTCATTCTAGGTCTGTTATTCCTGTTTTTTTCACATTACAAAAGACCAACACAAATATATTTCTAGAGATAGTTTGTAATAAAATGCTTAATAATGGGAAAAGGGGACTATTAGCAAATCAGCAATAATATTGCTAATTTAGTCAATTAATAATAGTAAAGGAAGCATCTGAAAATACCACATTGTAATTTCATGTCATGTAGCTTGCTGTTACTATCAAGTATCGGTAATGAAGCCCAGATACGTTTGGTGATTTTTTCTCTCTGTATTAATTATTGTCAGTAGAATAAATCAACAGTTTGTTTTACACAAGAGCACATACTCTCCTTTAAAGCAAATTTCTATTTTTTCTTTCTGGGGGCACTTATTTAATAGCATAAGATGAAATGTCAACATGAATTAGGACAAACAACATTCTCTATCAGACACTAGGTTCCTATTAAAAATGAACTCATAAATAGGTCTATTAGTCAAGAGATGAGAGGAATTTTACTGGTTGATTGATCTCTTGAATATATTTTCATGGAATCTTGCTAATAGTTATATATTCTCAAAATCTATTTTTAGAGAACTACAACATTAGTGCACCTAGGGATTATGATCTAGTATTCTAATTTAACAGCATGATAGCCAAGTTCTTATGCTTATTTGTGGAATAGGAAGAACTTTAAAAAGCAGAAAGGACACATTATTAATACCAAAACTGGAGTTTATAAAACATTCTTAAAATCTTGTTCCTCACTTTGATCATGGACTTTCAAATGTTTTTTTGCAAAATTACTTTCCTCTAAAACTAATAAAGAAAATGCTTTGGTCTAGAAATCTAACAAATACTATGAAATCTGAAGTGTCAAAGTGCAAAGATTATTTCAATGTTTCCTGTTGTAGGTTTGTTTATAGGAAAATTCTCTAGCTGTTCCTGAAAATGCCTGCAACAAAATATATTTACAAGAAATGACAGACAGCAATTTAGATGTATCTGTTTGAGAAAGGATCTATAAAAAATATATATATTGGCCATATGGCTTTGACTTCCAGGAGCTATAGGTCTATCCCATATGAATGACAATTGGACATTTGGCTTATTTATCAAAAATGTTGTCACATTAATCTGAACGACTTTCCATTTTACAGATATATGGATATGAAAGACTTTATAAAAAATAGCAAAGGCAAAATGTTATAGTATGTGATTCACAATATCAAGCACATTACATTAAAGTCGCAAGTTAGCTCAACAGAGGAAGATTAAATCTCAGTCTTGAGACTTTTGAGCTTGTTTGGATGTTCTAACAAGGGAGTGCAACTATTGTACTGTATATCTTTGACCAAAGATTGGTATACTTCTTCCAAATGGTATGATTGTCTTTTTCCATTAACTCTTGAATTTGCTCTTTTATTTTAGTATACATTCAGATTTCATTGCAGAGAAGATGGTAGAAAAGATATAATCTGGGTCTTCTTGGATGTTGTTAGAGTTGCAGGGTTCCTTACTGTAATAATAATGAACCTGAAACTCTAACATCCAAGAAGCCAGATTATTTCTCTCCTACCATCTTCTCTGCACTATGATTATGACTATTTTATTTCTTCCTACCAAATACCAAATTCACTGTTTTATAGGATGTGAACATGAAGTTAAAGCCATCCTCTTTGGGGAAGGTGACCATTTGCTTTTCCTAATTGATCAAAATGCTCCATCTGTGATGTCGCAGATCTAGCCAGAAAATCAAACTATTGCTTGGCATCTAAATATATATTCCTTAGGACCTTACAGCAGAATAATAATGATGGATTGCATTTCCATATAGAAAGAATTTTATGGAAGAAAACTTTTTGAGAAAAATATATGAATTCTGTCTCTTCAAAGATCTCAGCATGGAGACAATAGATGCTTTATTTGGTTTTGTTGTGTGATAGAAATTTATCACCCAGCCTATGAAAAGTCAGAATGCCTTTCAGCATCTATTTTTCTAGCTAATTAAAATAGATAGATCCAATTCCCAAAACTCCCACAAGGAATAAAGTCTAAGAATGTGGAATAGTCCTTAGTTCCAATGAAATAAGTAGTTGGAAACACCTAGGAAAAATGTAAGTCAAATATTCTACCTCAATAGAATACATTTAATAGCTTCTCTGCCCATTATGTATTTTTATTGCTTGCTATCTGTATGGTTCTTGGCCCAGAGGAAAGCATTTCATGTGATCTTTCCATATATTTGATTCTCAGTTTTATACAACTGGTTTCCCATGAGCCAAACGTGATGGGGATTTGTGCGCAGTTTTCTCAACTTCAGGGATTCTGGCAGAGTTGACTGCTTTTCATGGGTCACTTGCCTCCAAAGTAGTTCCAAATGAAACAAAAGGCTGCTGGATAATTGGAGGCCATCCATTGTGTTTGACGATCCCATTAGCTCCTGTAGAGAATGCCAGCCTGTGATTCTCAGGTACCTCTTCCTTGATTGATGCCCATTTGCATTCTGCACAGAGGCTGCAAAGCTATTATTGTGATGCTGTTTGTTACACAGAGTCCAATTAATGAAAGGTTAGGATGCAATTAAAAACCATAAAGTGCTCTTTATCTCTGGATGAGGTTTATCTGACTACTTGAAAACTCTACACATCTATATGAAGATGTTTTTAAAGGTTGAAGCATATTTTTTCTGTCTGTAGCTCTCTTGCTATATACATGTTCGATTTTCTGGAAGAGGCAAAATGGGAAGGTAGGCTCAAATGAAAGGCTAATTTATTGGCACTCATGCTTTGTTTATATGTTATCAGGTTTTCTGAGCCTGAAGGGCATAGTATGTCAATTATGTTTTCAAACTCACACTTAGCAATACATACAAGGAAAATTAGCCCATTTGGGTTTAGTATAATGGAATCGCAGAAACAAGTAACACACATGAACACACTAGTGAGCAAACAAACAGACGAAAATCTAGTTTTAATCCAGTTTACACAGCTGCAGAAATGTCTTCTCTGGATACAAAATTGTTTGTGGATATATTATTCCTTAGCTGGGGAAGGATACACTTTGCCTGTGAATAAAACAGACTACTAGAAGAAGCCAGGGTGAATAATTTGTTAGAATACAACTTTGTATGTACTGGCTCTCTGAACTTGTAATCCTAATGACCACAACAACAGATTCTGCATTTTACATAATTCCTTATTGAAAAGATCTACTTTGCCCATTATTATCTATTCCTATTGGTCAAATATTCATGGGTCTTTCTTAGTTTAGTCCTTTTTTCTTTCGGTTCCTGCATAATGGAGGAGAGCACACTACAGGTTCTTAACTCTTGTCACACCTAAGTCCTTCAGGGTTTCCTGCCACCAAATTATTTCATGTTATCTTTAATTTTCTTGCACAAAAGCACTAGTTTCAAGAATATTTTCTTCAACAAGTCATTTCATTTCCATAACTTTAATGGTTCTCTTGCCCTCTATACCTTCTGTCTAAACTATAAATCTGCTTGTTATCCAACACAATTCTCCCCCCTCCATGCATATTACAAAGATTATTATGTAAACATTCAGAATTCTACACAAAGTTCATGGTCTACCCACATTTTTTGTAGATGTTAAATTTTAAGCTGACACTGTGTTGGGGGGGGGGGGGGGAACACATGTAAAATGCTGTCTCCTATCACATTTTTTTTCCTCATTGCCTGTTATATTCAGCATATTTTTCTACACTGTTGTGTGTCTTTTTGACATCTGTTATTAAACTGGCTGACCTTTTTCAAGAGAGGAGAGAAAAATGAGTGAATAAATTAGATGCCAAAGTAAATCTCATAGAGCTTTTCCATGTGTCAGTAATGAGAGGGGAGAGCATAAGTCTGGAAAACCATCTCATATCAGGGGTCACAGATACCAGCTGTTGCTTTATGGAGTCTTTGTTGAATTGTGTGCTCATAGGGGCTAATACTGAATCAATGATTTTTTTCCCAGTCTAAGCCTTCTATAAAAGGCAAAGTGCACCTGTTCTTTAAAAAAAAGAGGGTAAATGATCTTCAAAGAGAAAGTTTTTTGTAGCCAATTAATAAATGTCTCTCAGAACTATTTTGGAGGGCTGTCAAGCATACAGAAAGAACAATTGCTATCTTGGCATGGTTTACCACCATACTATTTTCCCCTGTGTTAGCTTTCTATTTGTTTTCATGAAGTCTTTTATGAAATGGAACATTTACAAATAGCCTGATCTACTATCTCATTCTGCTACACCTGGAAAGACAAGACAGATAATTTTCTATCTTGTATATTATTTGGAGAAAGAAATTTCAGGAATATCTGAAATAGATTCAAATAATTCTGAGTAGGCCAATGATTTGCAAAATGACCATGCACTATATCTGAACTGTATGCCTTACAAAACTGTGTTTTTAACTTAGAGAAACAAGATACTGCTTGTTACTCTAAGTTTTTTTTAAAATGTTCATTATGCAGAATAATTAAAAGGAATACTGATATCAGGACTTGGAAAATTTTGAATTCGAAAAAAGTCATGGGAAATTATTTTAATATAAGATTGCAGTAGTGAGATTACTGTATGCACCAAGATGAAAAGATCTGGCTCCTACCGGTTATGGAGGAATGGTTGATGACCTTGAGAGATTTTGCTAAAATCGATAAATTAACTAATCAATTAAACTTAACACTTGATTTTTTAGAGTAAAGAGATTATTTACATTTATTGCTGGCTGGAAGCCTTCTGAGCTTTTTTTGTAAAAAGGAAAAAAAGGTGACTTTTGATGATTAAACAGGATAGTTTATAGAAAGAAGAGTAATACTATGCAGCTTTAGAGACAGAGGTTAAATATGTAATTATAGAAAATACTTATAGTTTGAGTTTTAGATTTTGGCAGTGATTTGCTCTCAAAGTGTTTCAATTTAGTTTCTGAATGATTTGTTACCAGAGTAGACAACATCATCAGCAGGATTTTCTTGTCCTATTCTCTTTAGCTTGTAAATGTCTTGTGTGCCAGTATGATTAGTTGGTTGTGTGATTGGTTGTTTGTTTGGGACTATATTTAAATTTGTATTTATAACTTCTATGAAGAATATTGCAAGTCACTTCTTTGTACTTTTTCCTATTTTTTCTTTTATTCTTTATCTTTTTTTCCTTTTCTTGAACCATTTGCTTTTTCTTTTCTTTTTTCTTCCTTACTTTCTATTACTCTGTGTTAGCTTTTATCTTCCAGTTTCAAAGTTTTATTAAAAATTATGTTTGGAAAGTTTTGAATTCAGGCCAGATCATGTGTCAAATTCCAAGGAACAAATACCATGCCAGTCCAAAAGCCAAGTGAAGTTAGCATTCAGTTAGTGATCACATCCTCAGCACTTCATCAAAAGTTAAGTTTAAAGATTCAATTCAAAATTAATAAACTTCACTAGATTGGTCTACTTATATTTGTGATCTAATTGATCCCTTTCTTCCAGTATATTAAAAAATGAAAAAGCAGAGCTTGAGCTTCTTGAAGAAAGGAAAAGATATAAGAAGAAAATTAATCACAGAATCCCTTGGCAAATGTTTGTATTGAATACATGGTGCACTTCTATTGATGACTCTCTATCCTCCTACATGATGATAATGTGTTATATATTTTGTTAGCATGCCAAGATTGATGATAAATGTGGGTGAAATGCAGTGCCAGAATTCTATACTGTTTTCCTTGTCGTCAGTGCTGATCTGCTCCTATTGCTAGTTAAGTCACAGAAAATAAATGAAAAATGCTGCCCACTCCTTGAGCATTGGAGTATGTATGTGTGGCAATATGAATAAGGGAATGTGTGCATAAAGATATGAAAATATTCAATTCAGAATTTCAATTGGAAGATGATTAGATCAAATCAAATTGTTTTCTAAACTAACTTGGGAAGTCAGTCTGAGCGTCAGGCACAAGTAACCAAGAACAAGAATAGAGTTCAAAATACTAAAGTTTATTCTGTGCTACTGTGTTTCTCACAAAATAAGGCTGGGCCTTTTTTTTTTTTTTGAGCCCCGAAAAAATGGCTAGAACGTCTTTTTGGGGGTGAATTAATTTTTCTGCCCCCCTTGCACACCAGTGACATCTCCAACAATAGCATCTGAGTCGCTCCCACTTTTCCCTTGTCCCCGTAACAACAGGAAAAAAAGGATTTTGAGGTACCTGGGAGTGCCACACGCTGCATTTTGGTTTAATCCCAAGTGGCTGGGTAGGCGTGAGAAGAGCCGAACAAGCGTCTCTGCTGCTGCTACCCTTGGTGTTCCAGCCTCAGCTCTGCAAATTTGCAAAAGTCCTAGTGCAGCAGCCTGTTCCTGCATTCCAAGCACCCAGGCCGATCTGCAGCTGTCCCTCTCTCACCAGTACCATCTCCAATAACAGCAGCAGCAGCAGTGGGAACCGCGGAAACATTTCAGCTGCTTCTCGGGTGGGGGAGCCACCTCCATAACACCTCCACTGTTTTTGGAGACAGCGCTGGGTGCTTGGAATGCAGGAATGGGTTGCTGCACTGGGACTTTTGCTGAAACACTGCGGGACATCCACATTGATGCCGCCTGCCTGCTGACCTGGGTAAGGGAGCCTCCATGCTCCACCATGATCGGCTGTTAGGAGCGGCTGATGGCAAGGCGTAGCTGCCCGCGGGGCACTCCTAATGGTAAGTTCCCCCCCACCTTTCCCCCCCAATTTCACATGTTTTAAACTAGGCCTAAATTTGGGGGGAGGGCTTAATTTCATTTTATGTCTAGAAAACATGCTAGATCTTCCTATTGGGGGGGATGTATTGTTGGAGAAACACGGTGTTTATACACCAGATTCTGATGTGATCTGATTCAAGGGGGGGGAAGGGAGACTGTCCTGGACTTGAGTCTCTTGTGGAAGTGTAGTGAAACTGAGGGTGTAGTGAAGTGTAGTGAAACTTAACCTCTGGTTAAGCCTGTTCATCTCCTACTTTGAACAGACAAATTGAATTGGATGCCTTCACATTAATTTGGATAATTCAGTGCATTTTCTGTAAATATTTTTAGTGAATCAATTCAAAATTGAAAATTTTATTAGATTACTTTTCCAAATTAGCTTTTTTCCTAATTCATACATCTTTTGTATTATTCTGCATATATGTATATACACATCTATATATGCTGTTCAGCTTCCTTCGGGTATTATCCCACGTCATTGTAGTTCTGTTAAAGTTGTAGCAACGTTTCAGCAGAATCTCATCTGCCATCATCAGTTTTAACTTCCAGCTTCTCATAGCTTCTGATCTGGCTGTTTATTTCCTCCCCGTAGAGGTCAGATCTATATATGTATATTCATCCCAATTCTTTAACAATCATTTTATCTGTTTCATCAGATATATTACGATGCAAACTAACAAATATTAGAGAACATATGCAGCAAAGTTCCACACTGTGCAATAACACTTTTGTAGAACTTATCTCTTCATTGTTGCTCATATAAATTGTCTTAGAGATAATATCTTTTAAAACTTATAGAATATTTTTGCATTAAAAGTTGAAGAAGATTTTAATTACTCTAAGTTGGGTTTGAAGTTTAGCTAATTAAAGAATACAATCAGAACATTTTAATATTGAAGGGACTTTCTGCATCATTCAAATCTTTGGAACTTTTAAGGGTCATCTCTCTGTTGGATATGCAACGGACAGCAATTCCAAGCCATAATTCCAAGCCTGGCATGTCTGACTGTTACTTCCAATAGATGTTCCTTTAAACATAGAAGAATAGAGATGGAAAGACTATATAGATCCACCCATGTTCCCTTCATGAATCACTTAAAAGATATAGCACAATTTTTCTATTTTTTCCCAAGATTCTGAAGCAAAGGAGACTCCAAAGTATTTAAAGTATCATCCGACTGATATTGATACTGTTTAGTTTTAGGAGTAATGGTGTATACTAGAACTTCTGAGAATACCACACTTGAGGCTTGATCACACTTGAGGAAGCCATGTAGGGAAGAGCCCTGAGACAATTTATCAACCTACTTACAGTATGAACAGAATGACTGTGTTATCTGTGTACAGCCTAATTTAAAATGTTTATTGTCTACTGAAGGAGAAGGAAAAACTCTAATATTAGCAAAGTTTGTATCTTGTATTTAACAGTTGAAAAGAATGGTTTCCTAAGTATATCTCTGTATTACCCATTTTGAAAGTTATGTGTTGAGAGATATCCTTGAGGACCACAAAGGACATACATTGTATTTTACTTCTGAAGAGGTCAGTGAAAACAGTGAGCAGTTTCTCCCATAATTTGTTTCTGGGAATTTAATCAAATGCTGCTTTCAAATGTATGGAAATGACATGATTTCCCCTGAGGGCAGGTATATTTCTCAGCAAAGATCCAATTTGATATACCTTCTCTAAAATAAGCTTGTTCCTCTGCTGAGATGTTATATAATTGAACAATTTAAGAAAGGTGTCTCGCATATAGTTTGTTAAATTATAGTCAGTATGTTGATCAGTGGACTATTTGTATCACCTATTTTGAACAATGGGCAGTTGTATAATTGTACCAATATATGGCTTCTGAAGTGTATAATCAGTATATGTAAGAGTGTTGGGAACACTTTTTGGCTTAAAGGCTTCACTTTCTTTTTATATTTCCTGAGGGTCAGAAGAGGTATCATAATATTACTAGTATATGCAGAGCAGAATTCTTTGGCCTTTTTTGTATTTAAAAAATGGATAGAATTTAAGAGGAATAATATGTTGTGGTTAGTCTTATAGGTCTGGAATTTCCATCATGTTATTATTCATCCAATCATATTGAAAATGATTAATCACATTTGTTCTGCACCTTCATTGAGTTTGAAGTAAAACTCCTTGATAATTTGTCTGCTGTCTAGTCTCAGCAGTCCTTGAGTATTGAAGATTTGTCCTGAAATGAATACAAACTTCAGCTTCTTTGTAGTGCAATGATGGTTTATTCATTAGATCAGCAAACAACAAATACTCTTATCTGACAAGAAAGGCTACAAGCCAAGCAAGGTTAGCATTGGGATTGAGGTTGTTCCCTTTCCTTTTATTACCATTATCATGAGATACACCACACCACACCCTGGCCTACATACAATTCTAATTCTAGCCCCGCCTAACTCATTATCCCAAACTTCTATTCATCCTATAACATATCTATATAGCCTATTCTGACCATCACTGATCCCCACCTTGTGTTATCTTCACCATAACATCTGGTTTTAGTTTCTGCATTTTAGACATATTCAGTTATCTGTCCTGCCCGTCTGCTTTCCTGCAGGTGATTTTAGAACAAGGTAAGTACCAGTATGTAATGGAAATCAATATTACTTTGAACTATAATTGTTGCATTTCTGCAAAAACATTAAAGACAGAGATGTATCAGAATCATTTAATAAATAAAATCTCAGTTAGAAGCTATATCAAGAGTGTACACTTGCCCATATTTATGATATATGATATTAACTTGCATTAGTTTTAACATATATAGATAGATATTGGGCCCTTGTGTATTGCATTTAAGTAGATAGTTGTATATTAGAGATGTACATTATCATTAGTGAGAGAGTTATAGTATACCTAACTTCATTATTTTCCCAGCCTTTTCTGATCTTAAAAGTTGAAAAGACCAGATCTGGTTAGCAGATAGAAGACAACCAGAAATCTATAGGTGGGAAGTCTATACAAATAAACAACTTGTAAGATGGTCAGGGAAAATTATTTCCATAATGTTAAGAAAAAGACAGTAGTTCCATGCAGTCATTGGGAACTGAGTTTAACTTGAATGAGATTGCTTTAATGTGCAGTCCTTGGTGTTCTGTGATATTGGTCATTACTAAACTAGGTAACATTTTCAGTGTTAGTATTACCAGTATTACCTACTCTGGGAATGATACATCTGCAAGCAAACAACCAAGCTCAGAGAGCACCAAGGATTCCATAATTCAACCCTGAGCTACGTATATTCTCTTCTATTTTATTTTATATCTGCACCCTCTTTGTTTATTTATAAACAAGTGATAGACTGAAAACATGTATAACAGAACAGTGTTGAGATACACTGCCATCAGTCCTTCCATCATGAAGATTGAAGATTGAGAGATATTAGTTGTTGGACAAATCACAAGCTATGAATCCTGTCTAGACTTCCAAATTCTCTTCCAACCCAATGATTCCATCTCAAATATTATGTGCTTTGTCTCAGGTCAGTGTTGTATTCCTTGCTAGAGGAGGCAAGTAAGGAATGGAAGAGGAAAGCCAAGGAAAAGGAGTATTTATAGCTAGGAACTAGACTAAGAAACAATAAGGTTATTTCAAGATTGTGAAAGGAAAGGATGGATAAACTTAGTCATCTACAAGTGTTCCCATGGACTTTAAATGTAAAGCAAAAAAGAATTGTGAAAAAAAAAACTGGGGAATTAGATAGAGGAGATAACAGTTTTGTTGAAATGTTTTTTCTTTAATAATTTCTGCAGTACTGATCTCATCAATCTAGAAGTATTGACTGTCCTTGCATAGGAGGATCGTATTTTTATCAGATCTGGTTTGAATTAAAAAAACATTACATGTTGTCCAGCCACCTCTTCTTATAGTTCTTTCCTTGTTTTGTGTTTTTCTAGAATCTTGTTGCAGAGACAACTTCAGTTAAATATCTACGTCAGCATCATAAAGTTGTTGTCTTTATGATATTGGATTACTTGTTCTCTTCTTGAAGCATGTGTGTGTACTCTGTAAAATGTGTTATTTCAAAAAAGGAAAGGAGATAGGGAACATCACAAATGGCATGAGTGGAAAGAAGTAAATTCATTGACTCTAATATCAAGCATACATGGGCCGAATATGGAAAAACAAATTGTGGCATATAAACATATTGCTTTTGGCTAATTAGCTAACTTATTTAGCAAATGCAAGCTTATGTGAGGCTTATTCTTCAAGTTACTGCTGCGTATTAACTAGAAATACTGAAGCAAAATGTGATGCAACACAAATTACCTCACTTTAGTTGCAGACATTCGACAATTATTTTAATTTAGTTACAAATATGGGCATTCAATGTTTATTTTTATGTGTATATAACTATCATTCATTTATTCATTAAAGCACTCAAATTTTCATCTAATCTATGAAGCCTGGCAAAGAACTCAAATTAATGAAAGAAAATTGGATGACCCTGTAGATATCCTGTTGATCTAGGATCTATGTAATTGGCTTCTCAAAGCCTGGGAAAGAGGATGACAATTTGCAAAACACTACAAATGCTGAACATCTGCTCATTCTTCTTTCATCAGGAAAATGGACAGCCATCTTCAAATTGCATCAATGGGTGATTAGCAAGAGAGAAGAAAGCTCTAGCCTAAGAGACATAAATATAAACTGATTACTAAAATCTAGTTCCAAGCTTAATCTCAAGCCCTTAGCACTCCCAATTTTCATTAGAGAGTGAAGTTATCACTGTTTTCTTTAATGACATTTATTGGGGAAGGGGTGTAAGGATTAAATTGCACTGAATTTATTTCTAAGTTTATTTGCAGAAGTATTGGTGGGGAGGACAAGAAGGTTCAATGATTTGAGCAATGACACAACATTCTGTTGTAAACCCATCTCTTTTCTTCCTGTGTTGCAAGGCTACAGCAACAAATGGATGGACCTTGCATTGAAACATGAAAACATTGATGGCTGTGAGACCAGAACCTTTCTTGCTGTCTTGCTAACCACCTATTAATGACTTGCTGGTTACCAATTTGGAAAAATAACCTCCTATTGATGACTCACTGGTTACCAAAAAACAAGGAAGAATATGCAGATTTTCTATACCTGCAATATTTTGCAAGTTGCCATTTTTTTTAAATGAAGCTCTGAAAAGTCCATTGCCATCATAAAAAAAATAGTTAAAATGTTCTTTCACTAATGTCTTTGAATTTCTTAGCCCAGGAGGTCATTATCCATGCATACAGAATTGTTATAAGAGTAGTCACAATGAATTTGCAAGGCACTTTATATTCATTTTATAAGCTTATATCCTTTATTAAGGTAGAACAACACAACTGATAAAACACAACCATTCCAATAATATTCACATCAATATAAACATGGATATAAACTGTGTGTCAGCTTTGGAAGTATTATGTTTCAGTTGATATTGTGGTTTCATATATTTTAGAGCTTTTAAATTGTGACAGTTGCAAATAGTAAAGAAAAGCATTTAACATATTATAAACAAACATTCCATCAAAGCTATGAGCAGTCATGTTTAAATCAGGACCTTAATGCAGTGTTTCGCAACCTCAGCAAGTTTAAGATGTGTGAATTTCAACTCACAGAATTCCACTGCCAGCATTAATGCCTGATCAGAGATGGTATTCAGCAGGTTCTGACCAGTTCTGGAGAACCAGTAGCAGAAATTTTGAGTAGTTTGGGGAAATGGGAACAGAAATTTTGAATAGTTCGGAATACCACCTCTGACTGGCCCCACCCCCATCTATTCTCTGCTTCCTGAGTCCCAGCTGATTGGCTAGGTTTTCTTTTGTTGCCCTGAACAGGAGAATGGAGCTGGAAAGCAGGTTAGTGGGGTGGGGAGGGAATGGAGATTTTTCAATATAATTCCCCTGGAGTGGGGTGGGAATAGAGATTTTACAATATTCTTCTCTTGCCATGCCCATCAAGCTACACCCATCAAGCCATGCCATGCCCACCAAGCCTTGACCACAGAACCAGTAGTAAAAAATGTTGAATCCCACCATTGTGCCTGGTGATATAACAGCAGCACAAAATGAGTCCCATTTAGAAGGATACCCATTGACTTTTAGTTTCAGACTGAAAGGGATTACCAGTTTTGCTACTAAAAAGCTGAATGATGTTCGAAAGAGATACAATATTGGTTAGTACTTGCATATAATTAATATATGGGGAGAAATCTATATTGTAACTACATTACAAATCACTTAAAACAATCTCATATTGTTTGTAACCTGAAATCTCTGAATGATTTGAACAGAATTATTGTTCTTATGTTTGTTATACAAGCAATAGATACAGATAGCAATAGGAATAGCATTTATAAATGTGCTTTATAGTACTTTACAACCATCTCTAAGTGGTTTCTAGTGTCAGCATACTTCCCCCAACAATTTGGGTCCTCATTTTGTCAACCTCAGAAGGATGGAAGGCCGAGTCAACCTTGATGCTAGATGCCAGAAAAGACCAGAAATAAAATATCTACACTCAACCAATCAAGGCAAGAAGATAAGAATGAGATATTTTAGTACTTCCCAGCATCAGGCATCACAGTTCACAGTCATAATACTGGATTCGTATTGTCACAATAACACAAATCACTTATGTGCAATTGGTTAGCCATCATGCTATCTCAGGTTCCTGAAACTATAAGACAATAACAGGAACAACATATTTGATTATGATTCAATATCAAAAGTGGTCACAATCTAATAATACCCGAAATGTAAAATTTGGCATTTTGGTAAGATGATTAATGTAAACCTCTCTACCTCCAGTCCTGAATAATTTCATTCTGAAGCAAGGAGTTGTATTT
This sequence comes from Laticauda colubrina, assembly GCA_015471245.1. Classification (NCBI taxonomy): domain Eukaryota; kingdom Metazoa; phylum Chordata; class Lepidosauria; order Squamata; family Elapidae; genus Laticauda; species Laticauda colubrina. The sequence continues at coordinate 4,227,016 of BLBF01000062.1, read as the reverse complement.
AAGGCTTGCTTTTGTTATGGCCTTGATCCCAAGAAATTTTTCCTGGTAGACAAAAAAGATCTTTTCAAGTCACAAATTTTATATATCTCTTTTTTCATATATGTGTGTGTGTGCATGTGTGTGTGTGTGTGAAAAGAGACAGACATCCCAATCTCTGGAACTAAAAATTTATATTGTTCATTAAGCTTTTGTTGTCCTCTGCTAACATCATCAGAGTGTAAAACTACTATTAAAGGGATATGTGCCTTTATATAATGTTAACCAATGGCTTTGTACCATGACTTTGAACATGAATCTAGTGAACAAAGCAAAGCAACAAATGAATCTAGTGGACAAAACAAAGGAGCCTTTAAGACAGAAGTCCATTGGGATGAGGGAGGGAACTAGAGAGAATGCTGTCAAAGTCATGCACACAACGGCCATTGGTTAATGTTACATGAACTAAAAATTTAAATTGTTCACTAAGCTTTTGTTAGCATCTGCTAACATCATTAGAGTGTAAAACTACCATTAAAGAGATATGTGCCTTTATATAACATTAATCAATAGCTGTTGTGCACATGATTTTTACAGCATTCTCTCTAGTCCGTCCCTCATCCCAACAGACTGCTGCACGCATTCTCTTGATGCATGGGGTCAAGGTGGTGCACAAACCAGATCAAATGTTGAAAATGAGAGTGATGTAGCCAAAAGAAACATTACCCAAAGAACAGACATCTTCGGTGGTTTACCATATCAACTGCAGTAAGGATACCAGTGCATGCAAAATAGATGTTTGTGCAGGTAAGATTATCAACCTTGATGTCAACCAAAACCAAGCACTTAATAGTGAGTGTCATACCATGTGAACTAATCAAACAGGTGGCAAGAAAGTAGGGGCAGGCAGGCACAACACAGGTTATGTAGACTGTAAACACAGTGTCAGACATAAAGATCTCAAGTGCCTATATACAAATGCACAAAGTCTGGGGAATAAACAGGGTGAACTTGAACTAGGAATACATGAAGGTAAATATGATATAGTTGGAATAACAGAAACTTGGTGGGATGAAACCCATGACTGGAACATACTCGTAGAAGGATACAAACTATTCAAAAAAAAACAGACACCATAAAAAAGGAGGTGGAGTTGCACTGTATGTAAAGGACCACTATATTGCTACAGAAATGCATGAAACCAAAGATGAGAACCTCCTAGAAAGCATATGGGTATAAAAGAAAAAAAGAATGACATGGCCATAGATGTATATTATAGGTCACCCAATCAAGCAGAAAATATAGATGTCCTTTTTGCCAGCCAATGAACAAACATATGCAGGAAACACACAACAGTAGTAATGGGAGACTTCAATTATCCTGATATCAATTGGAAAACTAATTTTGCACCAAGTGAGAGTCAAATAAGTTCCTAACCAATCTAGCTGACAACTTTGTTGTCCAAAAGGTAGAGGGTGAAACCAGAGGGACAGCCATACTGGACTTAATTCTTACAAACAGAGAAGAAGTGATAGACGGAGTTGAAACTGCAGGAACCTTGGGTGAGAGTGACCATGCCATACTAGAATTCAACATAACACAAACACAAGCGACAGAACATAATGACACCAGAGTCTTGGATTTTAAAAGAGCGGATTTCAATAAACTCAGAGAGAACTTGGGAAAGATTCCATGGATGAAAATCCTAAAGGGGAAAACAACTCATGAATCTTGGGAAACTCTTAAAAGTATGATCATAGAAGCCCAGATCAGTACAATATCACTGAGAAAGAAAAACAAGAAATCCAAGAAGAAACCAGCATGGCTGCACAAAGATCTCTATGGCAAATTGAAAGAAAAAAAGGACAAGTACAAAAAAATGGAAAGAAGGACATACAATTAAGGCAGAATATCAGCAAATAGCCAGAATCTGCAAAGATGAACTCAGGATAGCAAAGGCTCAGAACCAACAAAGACTTGCGACAAAAGTCAAAGATATTAAAAAAGTTTCTTCCAACATATAAATAACAAGAAAAAAATCAAGGAAACAGTCAGTCCACTAAAGAGGGAAGATGCCAAGGAAGTAACAGACAACAGAGAGAAAGCAGAACTGCTTAACTCATTCTTTGCATCCGTCTTCACGCAAAAAGAAACTATAGCTCAATCCACCAAAAACATAACTGTAAAAGACCAGAAACAAAAGTTGAAATTAGCAAAAAAATAGTAAGGGAACACCTGTCTGATCTTGATGAAAACAAATCACCGGGGCCTGATGGATTACATCTTAGAGTTTTAAAGGAGCTGGCAGAGGTCATCTCAGAACCACTGCATCATATTTTTCAAAAATCCTGGAGCAACGAGGAACTACCAGAGGACTGGAAAAGAGTTCATGTAGTTCCCATCTTCAAAAAAGGAAAGAAAAAAACAGACCCAGGAAACTATAGACCAATCAGCCGAACATCAATACCAGGGAATATACTGGAAAAGATAATTAAAAAAAACCAAACAGATCTGCCAACATATAGAAACAAGTAAAGTAATAACTAGCAGTCAGCACGGGTTTGTTAAAAACAAATCATGACAAACCAATCTTATTTCATTCTTCAACATAGTGACTAAATTAGTAGACCAGCAAAATACTGTGGACATAATATATTTAGATTTCAGCAAGGCATTCAACAAAGTAGACCACAACCGAATTCCTAGTAAGCTACAAAAAAGTGGAATAGATAGCACCACCACTAGATGGTCTTGCAACTGGCTGGCAAACCGTACTCAACAAGTAGTCCTTAATGGGTCTAAGTCTACATGGAGGGAAGTAAGCAGTGGGGTGCCACAAGGTTCCATCTTAGGCCCAGTACTCTTCAATACCTTCATAAATTACTTAGATGAGGGAATAGAAGGGGAATTTACCAAATTTGCAGATGATATTAAGCTGGCAGGAATAGCTAACACCCAAGAAGATAGGCTCAAGATCCAAATGGATCTTGACAGAGTAGAACACTGGGCCATATCTAACAAAATGAAATTCAGTGTAGAAAAAAATAAAGTCCTACACTTAGGCAAGAAAAACCAAAAGTACACATATAGACTGGGTGAAACCAGGCTCAATAGCAGTAACTGTGAGAGGGATTTTGGAGTCTTAGTCTTAGACAACCAGCTAAATATGAGCCAGCAGTGTGCAGCAGCAGCCAAAAAAGCTAATGCAATCCTAAATTGTATTAACAGAGGGATACAATCAAGATCAAGGGAAGTACTAACACCACTCTATAAAGCCTTAGTAAGACCACACCTAGAGTACTGCATCCAGTTTTGTTCACCACATTATAAAAAAAGATGTTGAGACTCTAGAAGAAGAGCAACCAGGTTGATTAGGGGACTGGAAACTAAAACATACAACGAATAGTTGCAGGAACTGGGCTTGGCTAGTCTAGTAAAGAGAAGGACCAGGGGAGACATGATAGAGGTCTTCCAATATCTGAGGGGCTGCCACAGGGAGGAAGGGGTCAAGCTATTTTCTAAAGTGCCTGTAGGCCAGACAAGAAACAATGGATGGAAACTGAACAAGCAGAGATTTAACCTGGAAATAAGGAGAAACTTTCTGACAGTGAGTACAATCAACCAATGGAACAGCTTGGCCTCGGAAGTTGTTGGAGCGCCATCACGTGAGACTTTCAAGAAGAGATTGGACTGCCATTTGTCAGAAATGGTGTAGGGTCTCCCGCTTGGTGAGGGGTTGGACTAGATGACCTACAAGGTGCCCTTCAACTCTGATTATCTGTTAAATCTGTTAAAACTGTGCAACCATGCAACTGTGCAACTGTGCAACTATGTAGGAGAAACGGCCAAGTGATGACAGACCAGAGTACACAAACATGAATTGGCTGTCCAGCACAAAGAGCAGTGCTCCCAGATCTGGACACATATGAAGAAACACAATCACATATTTAATTTTCAAGAGGCCATGGTTGTTGCCTGTGATGCAACCAAAGGAGGACGCTTACTGAAAGAAGTCTGGTTTTCCAACAACAACTCCATTAATAGACATATTGAACTGCTTTCAGGCCACCAAGCATTAAGGCACCAAGAAAGATCCTGCAAGAAGAGCAGAGACTGCTTCCCATCACAAGAAAAGCAAATGAATCTAGTGGACAAACCAAAGGGGCCTTTAAGAAGGAAGTCCGTTGGGATGAGGGAGGGAACTAGAGAAAATACTGTCAAAGTCATGCGCACAATGGTCATTGGTTAACAATATAAATTTTTAGTTCCAGAGATCAGCATGTTTGTCTTTTTTCATAGTTTTACCTGGAATTTGTGTTTTTAAAATAGTTTCTAATGTGTGTGTGTGTGTGTGTGTGTGTGTGTGTGTGTGTGTATCTATGTATGTATAAAATTATGGCTGTAAACTAGTTTAAGTAACATGGCTGCCAAAATTGTGGTTTAAAAAATTGAAAGAGTAGACATTTAAGATAGAAAAGGTTATGTAAATAATATAAATTACAAATGTAAATGGACAATATCCCATGACATTTCAAGAGATTTTATCCATTAATGACAATATCTACAAATGCTTGAGGTGAATTTTCAAAAATCTCAGGTCAGCTTTTAGGGGAATTGCTGAGGTGGAGGGCACCTGGGTAGTTATACAATTTAACACAATGGGCTAGTGATATTTTTTTCCAAATTTGGAAAGGGACCATGAAAAGATGGCTAAAATAAAACTTCATCTAATCCCACAGTATCATTTCTTGTGATTTAATTGAAGTTTTAAGCTACTATTGACTTTACGATTAAAGGCAGACACTCAGACTCATTGTTCATGTAACCCATAACCCATGATATCACAATGCTCAAAACCACTAAAATAGTTATCATTACTGAAAAATTTCCAAAGACATTTTTTTTCTGGCATCAAATTGAATCAGACTACTTTTTTAAAAAATTGGAAAAAATCTTCAATTACAGAATAATACTTAAAAACAGCTTACAAATATTAAGTATTGCAATGATGCTAAATATAGAACTACTTTTAGTAACTATCTGCAGAATTACTATAGGTATAGATACAGAAATGTTGTACAAAAAGCAAAGTAGAAATTTTACAAATGAAAATAATAAAACAGCACCTCGGTATTCAATAAAGACATTGTTGAGGTCTATTATTCTCCCCACAAAGCTGAAAAATTTTGAACCTGAAATTCTTTTGTGACAGACGGAAAGCAGAACATAAACTTGGATACCCAGTATTTTTACAGGTGAAAGTCGAAAAATTAGAATATCATGCAAAAGTTCATTTATTTCAGTAATGCAACTTATAATGTGAAATTAATATATGAGATAGACTCATTACATGCAAAGCAAGATAGTTCAAGCCGTGATTTGTGTTCTTGATTTTCAAAGAAGAGAAAAGCCAAGAACTACTGCTATCTTGTACAACTTTCAAAAAGGAATTCAACTTTTCTTATTTTTCTGAGGAAGAATGCAGACTAACATTGGGGCAATACATTGACATTATCAAACACGCAGAGAGTGCTGTAAAGCACTGTGAAGCAGGTATATAACTCTGTTATTTCTATTGCTAACTCTTGCTAATATTTTGCCACCATGAATCCACTGAAGTAGCAACCTGCTCCTAATAAAATTTGTGGTTAAATGCTTTTATAGCATTACTTGAAACCTTGATGTGTCAAGTATACATCTGAAAGACATGGAGGCTTTCTTATGGAAGACTTATGGAATCAGTTTGAGTACTTCGGTTATGCATTTTTCAGTACTCTGACAGTGTTCCTGCCATTGGTTTACTGAATAGACTACTGCTATATGGGAAAGAATATATGGGTGCATTTCCTACATATTTCTGAGTGAATGGAAACTCAACTCAGATCTAGTCTCTTTTAGGTCTATGCAAGAGGGGCATATTTTTGTGAAGGCATTTTTACATTCTAATGGCAGTGATTTCCTTTAATTTGGCACGGAGATGAGATAATTCATGTCAACAGAGTGTTTCATACAATTTCTAGATACCTATTGGGATTTACAGTAATTGTCCTTAAGACTTTTCCATCTGCAAGAACTGCCAGAAATGCTCTCAAGAATACCATAAGGGGATCCAATATGGTTGTTTGTTTCACTTTTTTAGAAAGGGGATGTGTGTGACTTTGCAAAGCAGCTTCAAAAGAGTGTTTCACACAGTATTGGTCAAAGTAAAGCATCTCTTCAACAACAAGCATAGCCCTAAGATTGTAGGTGCATTACAGCAAATGTTATCAGTAGTGCTTCCAAAATGTAAATATATATAATTTCAGAGAATGAGAGAGAGGGACAGTGTTGCAGTAGAACTTATACTAAATAAGCATCCTTAAAAAAAGAAAAGAAATTCACATTTACTGTCAAGCAAAGCCATAAGCTTATTTGCTTCCAGTAACAAGTTTACATATGTTATGTAGAATTTTTTTTCCTCCAACAGCTTTGAAGCAATTTTGAACAAGGAAGAAAAAAAAATCATTTTGAAGAAAGGAACTTCTATTTTTCCTCCTTCAAATGCTATCCCATTATAATTTAAATTTATACACCACCCAACTCTCAGAAACTCTGAATGGTTTATGATTGTTAAGACATTTAAAAATAAGGCAAAAACCACAAAAACTACTTCAATAAAATAACCAGGATGTCAAGAAATACAGAAAGGGGGGAAAAGGATATCAGTTGTCATATAAGAGCCATGATAGTACAGTGGTTAGAATGCAGTTTGATTCTCACCAGCTCAAGGTTGAGTCAATCTTCTATCTTTTCAAATTTGGTAAAATGTGGACCCAGATTGTTGGGGATAATACATGTAGTCCTCGACAACAGTTCATTGAGTGTCTGTTCAAAGCGAAAAGGGTGCTGAAAAAAGTGACTTATGACTGTTTTTCACATTTATGATTGTTGCAGCATCCCCATAGTCACATGATCAAAATTCAGAAGCTTGGCAACGGGTTCATATTTATGACAATTGCAGTGTCCTGTGGTCACGTGATCAGCTTTTGCAACCTTCTAACAGGCAAAGTCAATGGGGAATCCAGATTCACTTAACAACCATATTGCTATTCTGACCTAGGCTTCACAAAATCACAAAGCAGACTCCTTGTCCTGACAAAACCTCTTTTTATTAGGCTAATGTGAATTCCTATCATTCACATCCATGAAAATGACTTTCCATCATTGCAAAGTCCTGGCAAACAGTTTTTCAAGAGTGAATTATAACCACAGATCTTATCAGGCTTGCAGAACTGCCAGGCTGATATCTTCCAAGCGCAACACTGTACAAGAAAATACTTGGCAAGCAGTCTCTGAGAGTCATGAACAAATCTTCACACTAATTAAATGAACTAATTGTCTCTGGCAAAACTCCACTCCCCTTTTGCTCCTCTTTATTCCTTATAGGAGGGGCCATTCACCATCCACCTTTACAAGTCAACCCTTGTTCCTTAACTGTTCCCTTCTCCTGGCAGCTTTGCACATGTGCACACTGGAACAGGCTCCAGTTGTTCATCTGCCCGACTGATCTCAGATTACGAAGGCAACTGATAACTGTCAGATAGTCTCTGCATCCATCTCTGCATCCAATTCAGACCCCTCATCAAAGCCTTCCCCAGACTCCAGAACTGGACCATGTTCCTCCCCAAGCTCCTCACTGTCCGATTCTGCCCCCAGCTCCACTGGCCACTGGCAGGCCACAACAAATGCAATGATTCACTTAACAACTGTGGCAAGGAAAGTCAGTTAGCAAATAAATTTTAGATTCAGTTGTGGTTATAACTCAAGGACTATCTATATGCTTACTCTGCAACTGCTTAGAGAGGGCTAGAAAGCACTATGAAGCACTATGTACAGTAAGTCTAAGTGTTATTGCTGTTGCTTCTCCAAAGGTCTGGGTGAAGATAATTAAGGCTTTTCAAAATACAGTAGGGTGGGAGACATTTGAATTTGGGAGGAACCATGTTAGAGAGGATAGATACTGCTATAAAGAAGGCATGCTTTCAGGGTCCAGACATATCTTATTTCTAAAATATCATAAAGAGCTGAGATTCAGACTAAATATTATGCAACTTGACTCATCCATCATAACCTAAGGTAGGCCGTTACCCTGCTTTCTGCATTCAAATAAATAATCATGTTTTTCTCTTCAGGCTCCTTTTTGCCCTTTAGGTGAGATGACATTATTAAACAACATTAAACATTAATTAAACAATTAAATAAAACAATTAAACAACCTATTTTAATACCTTATCTGAGAAGAGTAGCCTAAGGAAAGCTTTGCAACATTTGTCTGTACTAAAATACCAAAGTGGTTGTCTAGAGTTGCTTTCAAACTGTGTATCTGCAAAACGTTTCTGACCTTTATTGTTGTAGGTTGGTTCTGCAGCAGTATTATTAATGGTGCTAAAAAGTTGCTCATCCTGAATCAGCCACACACACAACAAGCATGAGGGTTCATACTGTGTGGTGCTGGCCTAAGATATGCAGCTGCATTAAATGCAATTCACTCTATAGGTCTGAAATAATATTTTAAAGAAATTCTTGCCTTTATTCTTGTCTCTCAGTTCTGTGACTGAACCAATCTACTTTTCCCTGGTTTGTATTAAGACCAGACTTATATTCACTGTAGAGTCCATTCCCTTGGCAGATGAAAGTTTTGCTTGAATTGAATACATTCAATGTATTCACACTGAATATTAAATCATAATAAAGTTTTTCTCCCCAAAGCTACATTCAAAGGATTGGACTTACTTTCTGGCAAGAAAGGAAGCATGCTCTGTAATCATTTCAGGTTACTGAATTTGTTTCTAATTACTTGATGGTTTTCTCTTCACTAAGAATAAAATGAGAAAATAGTCCTGTTACTGGAGAACATTTCAGATAATATGTATGGATAATATGACTTCTGTCCTCACTGTGAGTTGTGTTGGGAGGGGGTGTGCACGAAGGGAGGCTCAGCCAATCTCATTGTACACATGTTGTACTCTGACAATAAAGGTAATAATAGGGTAAAAGTTAATCTGAAACCTGGACATGCCGTGGTATTTCCGACATAAACACAATGAGTTTGCCTGCATGGGCAAAGGATAATTTAAAATAAGTTCCATATCATGCAATGGGGTTTATGCTTTAGGTTTAGGTTTGTTTATAGGTTTAGGTTTTGTTTTTTTTCTATTTTCTTGGTGCAAGAAAGAGAGGAGCAGTTGCAGTGATATTAGTGAGCAAAGTACCCCAAATGGCACAGATGCTGTGTTGGATGGAGGTACAACTGCACACATAACTGCAAACATTAGCACTAATTTTCACTTTTACTTCTCCCAATGGTTGTGCATCATTATTCGTTCTGAACCAGGAAGATATTAGGACTAGAGTTAATGGGGGCAGAGAGGAAAACATAGTGTTAATTATTCTCCTACTATCTGGAATGAAGTTTCTCAGCCTTAGCAATTTTAAGATGTGTGGATTTCAGCTCTCAGAATTAGTAAATTGGCTAAGGGATTCTGGGAGTTGGAGTCCATACATCTTAATGTTGTCAAGGTTAAGAAATATGTGGAAATGTCTTTTCATGTGTCAAGACAAGGTCATAGCAGAGAAAATGTCTATGGGAATCACTTCTAAAATGCAAGCACCAAAGACAGTAGAGTATCCAGATGGAAACTTTAAAGTTGCAGCTGAAAAGTCCATTATTCTTTTTATTATTTGATGCTAATTCAAGTTTATAGTAATGGAGGCTATGGATCTAAAATGTTTATTCTACTATCAATATATACTATCATTCACATTATATGTTTAACAACACTGAGTTTAATACTTTCTAGTTCATGGAATTATATGGCGATTAATTTATTGGGGATTTATTAAAATAAAATTTGGTTCATTTTATTTATAGCTGTGTCAAATATCTACTAAGGTATTGTAGAAATAATCAAATATAATCTTCCTAGACACAGATATAATCTCCAAAATATGGACATATTTTTGAAATGATCTGTGAATGTGAATTAGAAATAGAACTCTGGCTTTGCAAAAATTGTGGGGAGAAGAGTTTCCTGATCTGACATGGTTCAGAAGGAAGCATCAATTTAATGCCAAAGAAGTTTAGAAAACAACTGCTGAATTCTCTTTAAAAAAATAATGTTTTCTATCACTACATTCATTGTCTGAAGCATGTTTAAGTTAGGCTCTTTAGAAAATCAAATCTGATTTTAGAGTAGCAAATAGCTCAGCAAGCTAAAGCAGATTACAGGAAATAGCTACCTTTTCAAACCTGGATTCCTCTTTACTATTTTATCTTGAATGTGTGCACAGCTTAGGCTTGTGGCAAATGTAGCAATTAAGCTAACTTCCAAACATAGGAGAAAAGTGTTTTTTGGGATTGGTAATAAAATGAGACAAAACATAGGCAGTAGGCCTGGCCTGCACTTCATCCTGAAAAGGAACATTTTCTAAGCAGCAACCCTCTAAATCTTCATGTGGGGCAGTAAATGCAACAGAACCTAAAAGTGCATATCTGTAATGGTCTTCAAGTTATGAAGAAGCACTTCTCACTGCTTACTAGAGGTGGTATTCAGCAGGTTCTGACCAGTTCTGGAGAACCTGTAGTGGAAATTTTGAGTAGTTCAGAGAACCAGCAAATACTACCTTTGACTGGAGATTTTACAGTATCTTTCCCTTGACTTGCCCACCAGGCCACACCCACAGAATCAGTAGTAAAAAAAAAAATGAATCCCACCACTGTAATCTCCTGGGTCGTTTGTGTTTTGATCTCTTTTCCATTAGCCTCCTGTGTAGTAATGGCTTGGGTAATGGGTTGTGTGATGACCTTGTGAGACTCACTGCTGTGGTATCCTTGGTCTTGTGCTGTGATATCCTGGGTCATTTGCTGTGTTGCAACTTCTTGAGTTCTTGTGGTGTAATTTCCTGAATTTTCTGATGTGATATCCTGAGCGGGCGGCTGTGTTGTAGTATTCTGGGTTTTTAGTCTGGCTTTGAGTTTGGAGTCTGGGTCTGTGTTCTTGGCATGTGCCAGCTTGTTTGGTTTTGGGGTCGGGGGGTTTGACAGCTGGCGAGGCAGTCATGGTCTGTTTTCTGGATGGTGGTTGTCCTTCTTTTATAGGATGGGCTTGGCCCTGGGTCTGATGAGTCCCAGCCACGAAAACCAACACCAGACGTGAAACAACACAGGACACCACAATCCTATAAACAAAGGACAACCACCATCCAGAAAACCACCATCCAGAAAACCAGACCAAGGATACCACAGCAATAAGTCTCACAAGGTCATCACACAACCCATTACCCAAGCCATTACTACACAGGAAGCTAATGAAAAAGAGATCAAAATGCAAACAATCCAGATTACAGTGCAGGACCCAGGATACCACAACAAAAGAACTCACAAGCCCATCACACAACCCATTACCCAAGCCGTTAAAACACGAGAGGCTAATGGAAAAAAGATCACTACAAAACAAACGACCCAGGAGATTACAGCACAAGATCCAGGATATCTCCACAACAAAACTTACAAGGCCATCACACAGCCCATTACACCAACATCAACTCCACCAACCAATCAAGAGGCGGCAGCGCAGCCAACCAGCCCAATACACCAGTCACCACCACCAGATTTATAGAGAGATGGCAGCTCCGATCACACACTGCTTGCACTGGCATGAAGCCGAAAGCATTAGCCTGAGGATGGCAAGTGGGACCTAGCCAAAACGTCACCAAGATACTCTTAATCTTACATGGGAAAAGACCCGAACACACCGATACCTACACACACACCACATAAGTAAATGTATAATACCAATGTAGGTTCTTCCAACATGGTAGAGAGTTACAGACAAAATCACAAGCAGATGAGAGAACAGCAGAGAACAGTTTCAGTTTCATTTCAGCAGTTGAAGACAAGACTTGAAACTCCAGAGCTCAAAGCTTAATAGCAAGCCAAGCCTAGGCTACTTCTGGTTTCAGTTTCAAACAGCCCTCATTGGCTGACTTAGTTGCTATGCCTGTTCATTGACTGGTCTTGTTACCATGCCTCTGGCAATTCATGAGAATTCTGACATATTCTACCTCTTCCAGGCTCAGTAACACAAAACAAAAGCTATAGCTCCTTCTACATAATTTCAATTGTGATGGCTTGATGTAGGCTACAAGGGAAACAAGTGGCTTAACATCTGGAGGAGTTAGAAGTAAAATGTATGGTTCTCATTAAGCACTAGCAAAAAGGGTTTAATTTACCAGGTTAGCATGATTTAACAAGGATAAATTCTCAAAACTCTTATTATTCAACATTGCTGACCCAAGGGGACGTATGATCCAAAACACAGGAATATAAGATACTATAAACTTTTCTAAGTAAACAGTCAGCTTAGACTCTCTCTGTATGTATGTGTGTTCTATACAGTCTACTTGTAAAATAATTCTTAATTTTCAGACAGATATAAAGTAGTTATGACTAATGTAACAATTTATTAGAATTCATTCATGTACAGCATTAATTGCATTGAAGAATGCGTTTAGTGAAACCTGGAGATATAACATATTTCTGACAGACTATCAAATACACATTAATATATGGTATTTTATGAAGATGTTGAACATTAATTTTGCAGGAAAGCTAAATCTTAATATGAAACAAAAACTGTCACTTCCTTGGCTCCATGCTTTCCCTACCTTCATATTCTGACAACTGAAATTGGATTCAGGGTATTATTAAAACACTGCACTCAATCCACCAAGCAAGACACCATCAGTTCTTGCAAATGTTTGTTATAATACATCGTACTGTTAATAATTTCCATTATAACTTTAGGCCATGCAGGTAAATTCATGGGAGGGATCAAATCCAGAATGTGAAAAATAGGTTGCACAGCTCAATGAAATCGTTGGAAAGAGGGAAAAAAAAATAGACCGTGGGTTACAACAAATGCCAGCTTCATGTACAATACACAGAATTTTAAATCTAAAGCTATAGATCATTAAAGCAATCCACCACATGCAGAGAAAATGACACTCTTGTTCTGCTGCAAAGGTATGTTTAATACACCTTTTTGTATATAAATCACTTGCTGTTCTCTGAAACCATTCCAAGCATTTGCTTCGTCACCTTACAAAAAGAGCAGCTTAACAAAGAGCAGTGAAACCTCAGCTACCTCCTCCCTACAAATAAGATGACTAAATCAATGATGTGCTAATTTAAGTAATTACTATGGCAACTGTTTATATGACACATACTATTTGTTAGAGCCTCAGAGGAGCCAGGTCCTCTTACAAAGCAGAAAGTCTGTCACAGGCAGAATTTGAGAAAGTTCTGCTTTATCTTTATGCTCTAAAAGTGTCCAGGAATGCAACTCCATGCAACAGATGTTATTTGTCATTGCCATATTCCAGCATGCCTTTTCATCTTCTCTAGCTTTTGGATTCCTGTAGTCAAGCGATAACCAAATCCAACCTTTCTTCATTTCCATGCTCAAGGTCAAATAAATATTACTGTCTGGTCAGATGCTATTGTGTTAGGAGACCAATGTGGGCTCTTGATGACCACATAGACAAACTTTTTCTGGGATGATCTGTCCCCAACTTTGCCCTTCAAGTCTTTCACCCTTTGCTGCTGAAGTTGATCCAATGCTTGTTCTGCTGTTGCTTTCTTTCCTTCTATTTTTCCCAACATTCTCAAGAGAGTTGGGTCTCCACACAATAGGTCAAAAATATGACATTTGAAACTTGTCAGAATTAGAATTCATTCTAATGAGAGACTCTTTGTATTCTGAACCAATGTCTGGTCAAAGTGATAAATAGATGAGGGCCAATTAACTGAGACTGAACAGGAGATAAAAACTGGTGAGTGGGTGGTTTTCTGGTACAAAACATGTATAAAACATTGATAATTATCAGGATTGCATTCCCTTAGAATAGCCTGTACATAGTTTTAGGGCATGGGTGTCAAACTCATCATGTTATGTTGCCATCACGTGATGTATTGCAACATTTCCCCCCTTCACGGAGCTGGGGTGGACATGGCCTGCATGTGATGCATCAGGCCCTTGGGCAGCTGCTTGCCACCCTTGTTTTAGAGTGTTCCAGAAGCCTTCCTACCATTAGAGACCAAAGTGATCTTTGCGATTAGGAATACTTGCTACAACTTCCAGTTGATGTGGTAATGACACAGCAACTAACTATTTTCAAAAACCGTTAAACAAATATTCAGAAGATGAATTTTTGTGAGCCTACTGTGAACTTTAGTTGGAAACCATAGATGGTACAGAATATGGTAACCTGATTGTTGAGTGGTATATCTAGTTATGTAAATGTTTAGCTCTGAAGCAATTGCATTAGCTGCTAATTAGATGAGTTATTTGTGAAAATGATAAAGATGGGATATAAATAAATGAATAAATTAAAAAATACTAAGCCAGGTACAAGGTGTTGTTTATGATATATACAATTTAATGAAATTAAAAAGCACAATGCCATCTGGTGGTAATGTTTTTACGGTATTTTTAGTCCTTAGTGTTCTCTGAGATTGCTTGCTTATACTTGTTTCATTAACAGGCTAGAAGTAGTAGTAAAGTGGATAGGATTTCTCTGTGATCATTTCTTATAAAGTGGTTTCTCTCCAAACATTTACAAACCATAAATAAGTTTGTTATAAATATGAATTATTTTGCCTTTATCCTTCTTTTGGTTCCTTTTCTATATGTATATTTATTATGTTTTGTGTTGTATATTGTCATTTATTTTTAGGTAAATTTTATATATATAAAAGGTTCCAAAATGTTTTTACATAAGAATATTATGCAATATAATAATAGCAGCAGAAATGGTAGAGAAAAAGGCAAGGAAGATCAGGAATTGGATAGCAACAGTGAAGATTAATTGCATGGTGCTTGGTCGAAACATCTGGTCTACATCCATTCATTTCCAAGTAATTTAATAATATACTGCAAGGAGGTAAACTGGAAGATGGGTTAACATCTGGCAAAACCTACCTGAAAATGAAATATCCAACAAAAGAAGCAGCACCTTACAACTACAAACCAATTACCTGCTAACTAATAACTTTCAAATGGCTAATTGTTGTAGCTGATCCTAATTGACAAGATATATTTTTTTTTAATAAAGTTTTATTTGGGTTTTCACACACACAAAATACAAGTCAAACATCTTTTTTGAAAATAGCATGGTCCCGGGTTGAACTTCTTAAAACAGACACAAACTCAATTTCATGCTAATTTTTGTGTTCTATTCCATATCTTATACTATTCTACATTTTCTATATAGTTTTTCCCCTCTTTTAATTTTCTCAATTTTATTTTGATTATCTCATCTCAATTCAAATCATTATATTTATACTTTTATCTGTTCTGTTTCAATTTCATATTATCTTTTCTCATTAAACAAATTTTCTCCTGTAGTTACTAATTGGATCATGACACTTTTATATCTTTTAATTACATCCATTCAACTCTTCGTTAAACTTCAATATATACCTTAAGGTTATGACCTTCAATATAATACATGATACATAACTTCCAATTGAATTCTGCTTGATACATTCTTATAATACACACTTATATTCTTTAAAATAAAAGGATTATAAATATATGTAATTATAAACCCTCATTCCATTCCAATTCAGTTCTATTATTAATAATCATTAAAGTCTTAACATCTTTAACATTTCTTTTCAATTAAATATCATACTTCCTTAAAAACACATATAATCTCTATCATTAATTTTTCCCTTATTTTTCTTCACATATATTTTGTAAATCATTAAATATTCACTTTGTTACATTTATTTATTGACAAGCATTCCACTAAGTTATGATAACTATTTTATCAAACATTTTAATCATCCATTGTTTCATATTTTCTGAAATTATTTCTATTTCTAATATAACAATACTATCTTATGTATCTTTGCAGAATCCCTTTTTCCATTAGATTTTCACCCATTATCTCCAAATAGGCCCTGTTTCTCTATATTTTGTTTCTGTCCTTTATAACTTATTTTCTTTTCTTTCTTCCCTCTCTTCTTCTCCCACTCCTTTTTATCCCCTTGTCTCTCTACTTCTAATTCTCTCTTCTGCATTTCCCCCTTCTGTTGCTTTCTGATTTTATACTTATTTTTCACTCTATTCTTTTTTTGGGTTGTTTTTCCCAATCTTAAACTTTCCATTCTCTTTACCCCCTTTCCTTTTTTTCCCCCGCCTAAGATTACTTGTTCATTAAAGATGGCTTCTTCCTTGTCCCAATCTTCTTGTTCTGCAGGCATTTCTTGTTTTTCATAGTTCCACATCTCCATTTCTAAGAACTGAAATATGAAGCCAATAGAACCTCTCCCTTCTTGTGCATCTTCTTTGTACTTTTTAAGTTCCATTTTCAGTTCTTCTAAAAGTGGAGCCATTTTAAACAGTTTTAAACAACCATCCAATTGATTTTAGTCATTCAAATGCAATAACCAAGAATCCAGAGATCACCAAGTAATCCAAATAATTCCAAGCTGTTTCTTCTTATTTCTTTTTTCACTTTCTCTTTCTGGGGTTTTACTATTTTGTTGGGATGTTTCAGTTGAGATGTATCTTTTGGAAGTCTTGTTGAGATTTTGCTGTAAGTTCTTTTTAATTCCAGGCAGTCTCCTCCTTTCCAGATCCTGCCCTTTTATTCTTTTTCTCTTCTTTCCTGTTTTCAAAAGCTTTTAATTATCCAGAGATCTTTATTATCCCTTTGACTTTTTATTTTCGGCATTAAAGGCCTATTAATGTCAAAGTGGATTTTTTTTCCAATTCCTTGCTTAAGTCTCTTAGCGGTCAGTATAGGAAGAGGAGGGGAAAAAAACCAAATCCTTTCCCTTTTCTCTCTCCTTCGCAGCTTAGAAATCTTCTTAGGGAACAATGTTATTGTTTTTTTTAAATAGTTTCAATTCCAAGGTACCTTATTTATTGCTTTTGTTGTTTGACCCGGTCAACCAAAACTTTATCTTCTTATCTTCCTCCTGCAAATTCTTTTCTGGTCAAGTTCTTCTTTGTGGTGGCCATTTCTGACTACCGCTACAACCACCTTCAGGAAAGGGAGTAATGGCCAGCTGGGGAGGAGAGGTGTGGCTCTCCTCAACCCTGCAGGCAGTCTCCCCCTTCTTCACTACCTCTATGGGGTGGCTTAGCTCCCAAACCAGCCAGCTCGGGGTGCTTCAGCAACAAGCACGGATTGAAACTGCACAGAGACCTGGTTTCGGTCTGTCGCCGAAGAAGCTCAAACTGGAGTCTGTCCCTAATTGACAAGATAATTTTTGAAAACTGCAAAAGAAGGAAGACCAACTTGAATGTAACTTGTATAGATTACAAGAAGAAATTTGACCCTGCCACATGACTTAATAATCAAGTGCCAAGAAATAACTAGTTAGTTATTTCTAACTAGTTAGAAAAGTTAGAAAAAAGATCAGAAACTTTGTGCAAAGATCAAAGGCACAATGGACTACAAAGTTGTTGGACAATAGTGATAAACTAGGAGAGGTTAATCTCAAAGAAGTATTTTTTCAAAGAGACTTACACGCTTCACTACCGTTTGTCTTCACACTGATTCCTCTGCCAATAATACTGAAGAAATCAGGCCATGATTATCAAACATCAAATGACAGGCTATCTCACCTTCTATACATGATGCTGTATGGGAAAACACTATCTGAAATAGAATCGCTGCTGAATACTGTCTGTGTAAATAGTGAAGTTATTGCCATGGAGATTGGACCAGACTAATGTGTCACTCTCACCATCAACAGGCAAAAAATAGTGGAAGCTAAAAGAATCAAGATACTTTATAGAAATAACATCAGGAATCTTGATTGCTACAAATGCCTGAGTATCATTTCAGCTAACAGTATCAAGCACACTGATGTCAAGATTAGAAGTGAATATTGAATAGAATAATGAATAGAAGTAAAGAAGATTTTAAAGTTTAAACTTAGTGAAAGAAATATCAGCAAGGCAATTAACACCTGCTAATTCCAGTCATCAAACACACATTTGGAATTGTGGACTGGACTCAAGCAGAACTAAAAGATCTAGATAGGAAGAGTGGAAAAATAATGACAATGAACCAAGGAAAACTACAAAGCATATCCACAATGGTGATGTATGACTTGTTAAAATGAGTAAATTGGTAGTTGAAAGGAAAAGTCAACTTTCCAGTATGTTTGGGGAATTAATCAAAATCAGAATGGAAGCTCAATTAGACTAGTACACCATATGTCAGTAGAAGATACAAGATATCACCATATGTCAGTAGAAGATACAAGATAAAGCAAGATTGCCATGACTATAACCACAGATTGCTATGGCTATGGCCACGAATTCATTTGCCTTACAACATTACTGTTGATCTTTCAAGCCTACAACAAGGAGATTCTTTTAAAATAGTGAAATTGAAAAAGTTCCTATGAACCCTTTTTAATTTAGTTCCTTTTTCCAAGAGAAAAAAGGACAATAATCTCACATGCTTTGTAATATTCACTTAGCCTTGGGCATCAGAGGTGGTATTCAGCAGGTTCTGACCAGTTCTAGAGAACCGGTAGCAGAAATTTTGAGTAGTTCAGAGAACTGGTGGTAACCTTCCCCCAGGAATGGTTCATATCATCATATTTCATTCTAATTATTTTATTTCCTCAAATTATGATGTGTTCTAAAACAGGACATCCCTTTTCATTGTTGGGATAGCTATACTGAAAAGTTATTTGTGAGACAAAATTTTCTGTCATTTTACATCCAGAATCCATGTTTTCTCTGCTTGTTAATATTTTGAAATGGGGAAGATTTGCCTGGATTCAAAAAAAGTGTTCTATTATTTTAGATATGAATTTGTTTTTGTTTCCCAACATAAAACTATAAGAACACTATGCAGAAACTCTATAATTTTAGAAATCCTTCTGCAGAAAAGAACTATAAGAACACTATGCAGAAACTCTATAATTTTAGAAATCCTTCTGCAGAAAAGAATATTTTACACATATGAACAACTTGCCTGAAATACTTTTCATTGTTTTAGAAGAATGTATTTTATCATCTAAGTTTTTATATGTGGATTTCAACTTCCAGAATTTCCTAGCCAGCATTCTGGGAATTGAAATCTACATATCTGAAATAACTAATTAGTTATTTCTTGGCACTTGATTATTAAGTCATGTGGCAGGGTCAAATTCCTTCTTGTAATCTATACAAGTTACATTCAAGTTGGTCTTCCTTCTTTTGCAGTTTTCAAAAATTATCTTGTCAATTAGGGACAGACTCCAGTTTGAGCTTCTTCGGCGACAGACTGAAACCACGTATCTGTTTGAAACTTTCAAGTTTGAAAAACACTAATATAAATTTTCAATGTTTTTTAGTTGTGCAGGAAGTAAAACAGATAAAAGCACCCCCCCAAAAAAGAAATGAGGAGTCCTTAGTGCTCAGTGAGACTGGTTGTTTTCTTGCAGACATTTCATTACCCAAACTAGGTACCATCATCAGTGCATCATCAATGCACAATTGATGATGTTTGAATAATGACATGACGGCAAGAAAACATGAATGTGAAATACAAATATTATCCTTTATTAGAAAAAGAAATGGTTTCTAGCCTTTTCTATCATGGTGTTAACATATGTCTAAAGTCTAAGCAAGCTATCAATTGATGAGATTCATATCATAGCATTTTAACCATAAGTCACATTAATACTTAATGTGAAGCATAATTTTAATATGTCATCTTTCTAAATAAATAACAATCTGTGTGGAAGCCTCCTTCCCATTTAAATAAATGGCTTCTTTGGAGTTATAGTTGAATAAGACATGAAAGTACCCTTAAATTTTAATGTTTACATCATGGCGGTTTGCAATAATGTAACTGCTCCCTGGGACATGCAATGCAGAACAAGGAAGGACCAAACCTTAAGGAGTTTTAAAAGTATAACTCCCTTTCCTACTCCACAATTGATCCCTTGAGAACCTCAATGAAGCATCAGGTTACTCATTTGTAATCTAAGAACTTTTTGTGAGATGTATAAACATTTCATGATACTGGAAATTTGATTCAGTTGATTTGGAATTTAGCCTTCTCCAAACCTGCAACACATTTTCATCACCTCCTTCTACATAGCTACTTGTTAGTACTTTTAGCAATAATTAGTCCTCAGTAAGACATTGGTAAGATTTATTTCTGAGTAAATATTAAGATTGAGAAAAACATTTTTTAAAAATAGGAAAGTTTCATATTGTAAAACATGCCTACCATCTACTTTATAAAAGAAAGGTAGCTTCAACTGAGGTCTTGTCTGAGTTTGAGAGTACCTTGATCTGCCTTCCCAAAAGCTGAAAGCAAATGAACATGATGCATCCTGAAAGGCTGAAACAAATGGTGGCAAGCAATATCTTTAGTTGGCTTCTGCTGGCCTTTGTGATGGGCCAGCCTTCCATGGTTTCTATTTAATAAAAACACTCGCCTTCCAAATATATCAATCAACTGTTGTTTGTCTATTCTAATATACTTCTTCATTTGAGGAGATAAAGTGAGAACTTAAACACTAAGGTCCACATTTGTTCCTTCAGAGGCAGGACAAACTTTCATCTAGCCATTGATGCTGAACTGAAGAGATTCTCTACTAATTATCTTCCTATGTATGTACAGTCAGATGGAAATGACATTGCCCTTCTTCTCCCTGTCTCTTCTCTTTAACATACTATATATAAGCTGTAAAATATATTTTGAAAGGCTGAATTCTGATAATATTTATTTCCAATGCAGTATGAGCATGATTTGTACTAAGCAAGAAATGGCTCCCCATAAAAAAACATTTCACTTGTTATATCTATATGTGTATTATTTTGGGAACGGTGATGTCCTTTTTCTAAAGTAGGCAATTAGAGTTATACAGATGTAGGGTCAAGATATTTCTTTCTATTGTGCCATCAGTTTATTTTTGGGTTGGGCTTACTATGTTACATTCAGGCTGTTTTTCATGTTGCAAATATTAAACTAGGGATAAGGTAGGAAAAATGATGCTGATGAAATTTAAAAGTTAAATTATTACCAAAGTACTATCTCATCTATCTTTCTATCAACTAGATTAAGGTAGGAAAGCTACACTGACATTATTGGTTTCTTTCTGATGGAATTGGAAGACACTTATATGAGTTATAACACATAAAATAAGATTGCATAGATAAGCATCCCATTTTAAGAGAAGTCATTAGCAAAAGCTGTAGCCTACACTGATCTGTATTCTGATCTCTCCCTCCTTTTGTTTATATCAAGTAAGGAAAGCAAATGCTGAAATCAGCTGTATTGCCTGCTGCACAAACACCATTAAATGAAGGGAAGAACATTTGTGTACTTCTCATTGTTTTCTATGTCATATGTGAACAATAGGATTCCATTCTTTTCAATTGCAAGAAAAGAAATCATATCTCAATTTACAATTATAAGGAAAGGTAACACATTTGAAGGTTGAACAGGGATATGTTTGAAGTCCTACCTCCTGATTTTTGCATATTAGAAAAAAACCTATTGAATTTGACCAGGGATATGGTTCAGATGCATAAAATCTAAAGCTCTAGTGCAGGGGTGTCAAACTCAATTTCATTGAGGGCTCATCAGAATTGTGTTTGACCTTGGGGGTCAGGAGTCCATGGCCAGGGTTATTGTGGGCAGCTCCACGTCACTCATCAAGGCTCCGTTTTTGGCCATTACGGCCTCATGCAACCCTCTGCCAGCAAAAATGGAGCTCAGAGAAGCCATGCATGACCTGTCCAGGCTCCATTTTCACTGGCAGAGGCACTGATGTCCAGTCCTTCACTGTTTCCAGGGTGGCCCGTGGCCAGATCGAAGCACTCCTTGAGTTTGACACCCCTGCCTTAGTGCCTTAAGTCATTAACTTTGAATGGGCACAAGGTCTCAGAAAACAATCGTCACATTCTGGTTGTTAAAGGAGCAGGAGTGGAAAATATATGACTATTAAATAATTATGCTAACTATGTTTTAAGTGTATAAAATTTACTATAATTGATTAATTACATGTTCATCTTTAAACCATCCATAACTCTCTGGTTAAGATTTCTGGAGTGCAAATATGGTTCTGCCCTGGAAAAAGTGCTTCTATGATTCGGTCTTCCACTAGTCATGCCATTCAAGGCAATCTGATCTTAAAAGTCCCTAAGAAAGTAACATGAAGCCATTCTGTTCTCTTTGTTGCTCTCCAGAATTTACATTCAATGTCAAACTACCTCTGCACATGGATCCTTCTACTGTCATTAAGTTGGACATGAAGTAGTAAACATAAACTTACATTACCCATACCTCATTTATTTTCTCAATACTGGACTAATCGGTCTTTGATGAATCAGATCTATATCTGTTCAACTAAAGAGCATGACATCTCAGATAATCTTAAGTAGTGTAAAAGTATGCATAAGTATGTAATGGACTGTATACTCTGTTGATATTGCATTAAAAAATCTGCTAGTGTGAATCAATCTAAATTGAACATCATATCCTTAAACCCGACTGCATATCTCACAACATTCAATCATCATAAAAAATGAAACAAAACAACTTGCAGCTTCTCAGACTAGAAGATCATGCTGAAATCCTTCCTCTAACCACTGCACCACTGCATACAAAGATAAGCCTAGATATAGATCTCACTGAACTCACTATAAAGAGTGTCTTTGCAAGTTGATTTGTACAAATGCTAGTGCCCTTAAAATAAGGTATATAACAAGTATATATAAGGTATATAACAGTGGTTCTCAACCCTTACTTCACTATAGATCCCCTTTAAATATTTTTTGTATTCATGAATGGCATGGATCACCAAGATGTAACTCAAGATTTAAACCACAAGACTGCCTCAAGCCTTTGTGAATCCCCTGTGATGACATTGTTGCCCCCAGAGGTCCATGGACCACAGGTTGAAAACTACATCAACATTTCTATTTTATTTTGCTTGTGGTGCCTTCAAGTTATTATTGATTCCTGGCATCTGCCTATACAGTCTGTGCAGTTTTCTTGGTAAGATTTTGGAAGTGGTTCACCATTGCTTTTTCTCTAGGGTTGGGAGAAAATTACTGGCCTAAGGTAACCCAGATAACTTCATAAGGAAGGACTAAAACTCATTGTCTTCTGGTTTCTAGATTGGTGCCTTAATCACTCCACCAAACTGACTCTAATTTTGGTTGACCTCCTTGAAAAAAAGCACTGGTTAGCATTTGGTTAGATGATCATCACTAAATATTAAGGTAAAAGCTAGATTACATCCTAGATGAAGGCAATGGTGAACCGCTTCCAATGGACATAATGCTACCAATGGAAAAAATGTCTTTACTACCTTGTTCCCACCTGTAAATATAAACCCAAATAGTAATCCTTCAATATAGGTACACTAACAGAAATCAGAAGGTATCATGACAGTGTAACAACATTTCTTTATTTCAGTTGGATAGTTGTAGCTAGCTACTTCTTCAAAGGTGTACTAGAGTTAAGGTGTACTAGAGTTCATACAAGCTGCAAAGTCATCACTCATGGTTTTTAAATCACACTGATTGTGTTTTATAATAACATTTTTGTTTTATGTAATATGTATATGTTTGACTTTGCCTGGCAAGCAGAAAATCACTTCTTATTTGTTTTATGTAAGTAAAACAGCCAGCAGCATCTCTGGCGTTTATAAGAAGGGGAACCAATGCTTAATAAAGCACATAATTTGAATAAAGGTAAATAACTAAGGGCTTTGTGCAAATAAGACAGCTAAAAATGCCTATGATATTAAAAATGACCTTGCAGAAAATATTTTAGCAAGTTTTGCACATCATTGCATGACAAGTTACCCTTGTCTTTATTCCCATATTAAAACTGATTACCATCCAGAAATCATCCTTTCCCCAAAGATTGATTCCCATATTCCACTGTGCTCCTTGGATAATATTGAACAAATCCTTCTGGAGGAAAAACATTCTATAAATATACTGAGTGTATATTAAAAACCTCTAATTTTAGGCAGAGGAAACATACCCTCACAAACAAAATATTTAATTATACTTCCCAGAAGGATGGTGGAAGCTGCCGGCCTCCAGAAGAGACTATCTCTGCTAGAAGCGGGCAGCTGATTTGAAATTAATTCTGAAGAACCATTTCAGTAATTCAGATTGATTAAGGATGCACCCAAGAATAACACTTTCATTACAAACCCTCCTGAGTAAAATTTAAATGATGCTAAATTAAAAATAGCCTCTGTTAAATCAGAAACTTATGAACAACAGAACTTGGAAAGATGTAGGAACAATATAATTGTATTTGCTTATATTTCTTAAAAAGTTTCATTCAGATTCTATTCCTATTCATGCCTCAGTTCTGTACAAAGTGATTGATTCCAGGGGTGCTACTCTTCCTTGAACTTTTTGAAAAAAGGCCATGAGTCATGTGGTATTTTATAATCCTTCCACTGATTTGCAAATCTTATCTACAATATACGTGTGCATAGCATGTTCTATGTTGGGAATCCATAACCATTTGGAGCCATTCAGTATTTTGGGAACTATAGGGACTCTTAAGTGGCTGTTGTGATGTCTTTGAGTAGAAATGTCTTCAGATCAAAAAACATTAAAGTACATTCCACCTTCACCAGTTTCTTATTCTAAGACTGTCTGTGGGCTATCTCTGGGATGGTTTTCACTCATCCCTTGATTAAAAAATATATGAAGAATTTATTTTTAGTCCTTATAATAAGGACTTTCTCCCTTATTATAATGGGGGGGGGGGGAAATCTATATAGTAGTATAGATTATTTCAACATTTTCATTTAGTCATTTAATATTGAAAAATAAATGGTTAATCATTTAAAATATATACTTATCAAGAAATTAAGGCCCAAACAGAGAAATGGCTCTTCAGTATCACTAGAAACTGAGCACAGAGGAACTTTATATAGTGTTACTTCCAAGCTACCATATTCCCTAGTCTCCAGAAAACTCATCAGATGCAGCTGTCCTTTAAGTGTTTAGTCCTTTAACCTTAGCCATCATAACAATTGAAAGGGATGATGGAAGTTATAGGTCAGTATCTGGACTACATGCCCCTTCCAGAAGACCATGGCAAGTTCACTAAAAATGTAAAAGTGACCTAATGTGTTTAGAGTAGCTGCATCTGTGAGTAAGGTCTCTTTAAGCTCAAATGAAATACATGAAATGTGCATTTGTTTTTGTACCTTAATTCACTCAGGACTAAATATATATATATATATATTAAATTTGTTTTTAACGTTGGCAATCAACAGTGAAATACTTCTTTTTAAATGGATGTGTTTCAAAAATATAATGCACTTTGGCCTCTTTGTTTCTCAAACTTGGTGACATTGAGATGAGTAATCTTGGCTGAGGAATTCTGAAGTTGGAAAACCATGTATCTTCAAATTGCCAAGACAGAGAAACACTGATCTAACCTACATTCAGACCCTTTCTCTGGCAGGAATTGGTAAGGCTTGATAAATCACATCACTAATTGCCAGCTCTTTTTCTCATTTGTCAAATGAGAGTAAGAGCAGTCTACTTCAATGGCATGTCAAGCCCTTTATAAATAAAAAATATTGAGAGAATTTTAGAATTCATTAATAATGCATTTTTTAAAAAAAAATGCTGTTCAAAACCAATTGTGGCTTTGACTTTTGTTTTTTAAAGACAAATCTGCAGACAAAGATTGCTGCTTTAGTATCATTCCTTTCTCTCTTATATTTTGGCAATGAACTTCACTCTAGCCTCAAAGCATTTCACAAGATCATTATTTTGTATCTGCTTCTCTATTGCTTTCAACTTCTTAAAGGTTAGCAAAAAAATTATTTTATTCCAGTTATTGAGGGTAGATGCTAATGTCATCAGCATCTTTCCTTTTTAAACCTATTTAGTTGGTGATGTATGATATTAAACTCAGACTTATTTTCAAGTAAACAAGTTTATGAGTTTATTGAACACAATTCATGGGCCTAAAAGAAGTCAATTAAGCAAACAAACTAAATTTCTTACTATTTGTGTTTTGAAAAAAAAAAAACGAAGGTCAAAGATTAGGGATTAAAACATGTGCAAATATCCAATTACTTTTTTGCCTTGCTTATATTTTACTAAACTTTTTTTTTTATATCTCAGTGAACTTAATGTAAGAAAACTTCACCTACATATATCCAATTATTTATAAATCAATCTGGTTTACTAACAAGAACAAGGGCAATGATTCAATTACTCATATTGAATTCTTTGATGCATAAAATAAACCAACACTCTTATTCTTCTTTTAAAGAACACATAAATTTGGCTGGTTCAAATTCATTTCAAAAATGCTAATTGGGCAGTAAAGTGCAACTAAGCCAATAATTTTGAACTGTTTATAAAAGTCAGAGAATTATTCAGATGCAAAATGCCATATCATTAACTGAGCAAGGTACAAACCAATTTGCAGTCAGCTAGATAATAAAGCTGGATATTTTGGCAAAGTACCACCGATAGAGAATTGCAAATATTTTATTTTTTATTTTATTTATTTATTTTGTCAAACAATTATTTGATAACAGGTATAAGTATAAACATGGTTATAAATACATGAAATGGATGCGAATTTTTTAAAAAAAGAAAGAATAGGACAGGGACGATAGGGACATTTTGGTATGCTATGTATATATATTTTAGCAAGAATCTATTTGTAAATAGATTGATGATGGCAGATGAGATTCTGCTGAAACATTACTACAACTTTAAAAGCACTACAATGACGTGGGATAATACCCGAAGGAAGCTAAACAGCACACATGTAAGTACCCGCGAAAGCCTAAGA
>BLBF01000062.1:4160724-4195163 GCA_015471245.1 Laticauda colubrina | reverse complement strand
AACAGCACATTATATATATATATATATATATATATATATATATATATATATAATGTGCTGTTCAGACTCCTGCCAAAATGGCATCAGAAGCTTATTGTATAAGTTTTCCTAGAAGAAAGAGACTGCCGAATAACTTGGAAAGCAGCATTGAGCCAATTATCTAGGAACACTGCAACTTGAACTTGTGTAGGAGGAAAAAAAGCTTTATTACAAAGTTTATAGTTCTTCTATAAATTTGTTTATAACAATTATAAGTAATTAATTAATTATCAGTGAACAGCAGAAAATGTGTTTTCTTGTGTTATAGCATGTACAATTAATTTTTCACTAATCTTAAACAAAATAACATCTTATACTGAAGGAAAGATTAGAAATAGATGAACAGAACAGAACAGAATCCTTTATTGGCCAAGTGTGATTGGACACACAAGGAATTTATCTCCAGTGCATAAGCTCTTCGTGTATATGCAAACAACAAAGTAATAATAATCATAATAACAAGGATAATAATCATAATTATGATTCCAATGGGGTAGGCAGTAGAACAGATGAGAAGGATAAAGTAATATAGACATATTATATGAATTATATATTTATATATAAGACAGAATTGTGGAATTCAGCAGAAGAGTGAGAGAAGAAGAATGATATTTATGAAATTTCAATTAACCTTTCAACAAATTAATATGGTCACCAATCAGACTTGCAAGAAAAGTAGACAGCAAGCTCTAGCAAAACTAGGTCCTTCTGATCTACAGCTCTTGTCTGTTTTTAATGACTTCCAGCACAGGTCTACAATAGTTAAGTTCTGCCTCGAGTTTGGGATCAGAGTCTGAGGCTAGAGATCAATCACCATTTCATAATAACCTAACATGTTAAGTATGCTGGCAACCATGATTTCTGAAAATTAGGACTGGACTAAGAAGCAGAAGAAGAAAAAATACAAATGCAAAATGCAAAACTCATTTTGAAAATAAATATAAGATATATCCCATTCTTTGCCCATTTTGAAGGTAGCCCCAGCTAAATATCAAAATTGACAGATTTATGATCTTAATCCTTTCCCAGGATAGAAAGTATTGTCTGAATTTTTGATTGCTTTACTCTCTACTATCTAACTGATAAGTGAAAGTCTCCTCTCATCTTTCTGGATTTGAGGTACTACTCTGTGGTGTATTTCACTTGATTGGGCCCCAAATCATGACAACAGGAAATAGGCTTTTCTTTTCTTCCTCACCCTAGAGGCAAACTGAAGAAGCTTCAGAGGACTAAGTGTAAAAATTATGAAGTAAAGTAATTACAAAACAAAATTACCACTTGAAAATTCTTTTCTGTGATTTATGTGTATTTAGAAGGAGTGAGATAAAATGTTTTAAAATAGAAATTGAAGTGCTACATTGTTGACCAAAATCACTTTGGATAGTGAAATGAGTGGCATATTAATTTAATAAATAGATTGATTAATTGATCAATCAGAATAATTTAAATGAAACAAAAATTACTCTGTTTTAAAGTTTTGAAAAATAATGTGATACAATCAGGGGTGGGATTTACATCCGGTTCACCAAACTGGTAGTTGAACCATCAGGCTGGCCCTGCTCGCCCCACACTGCCCCTCTCAGGAGTCTTCACACAGCCTGTTTTGGATGCAGGTAAGTGCAGGGCCCACACAGATGCAAAAAACGGTCATCCCAGAACTTCCAGAAGTCTGGAAATAAGCCTTGCTTCTGGCTTCCGGAGGGTTTCTGCAACCCAGGAGAGTCCGTTTTTTGCCTCCCAGAGGAAAGGAAAGCTTCCAGATTCTGGAGAAGGTGAAAAATGGCCCTCCTGGAAGTTCTGGAAGTTCAAAAATCAGTGTGTTGCTGGCTTCCGGAAAGTCTCTCAAGCCTGTGGAAGCCGTTTTTACCCTCCAAGAGGCCTGAAGGAAGCATCCTGACTCTGGGGAATGTGAAAAATGGCCTTCCCGGAAGTTCCTGTAGGCTTCCCCACCATGGCCACACCCACTCAGCATCGGGCACTGGGATTTTGAATCCCACCCCTGGATATGATCCTATAAAATAAAGATCTTAAGGATGAAATGGTTTTTATTTTAAAAATAACTTTATTTTATCTTATTTCACATCAACCAACTCCAGAATGAGTCTACGTTTCTCACAATGCAATGATCGGAATAAAAATAAATAAATAAGAACAAAATAATATGCAACAACAACAAAAATTAGAAAAGGTTGCCACAGCTCAAGAAAGCCTTCTGGAATGTCATCAGGCTGGAAGTCACCCAGGTCTCATGGGCAAACTCATGACAGAGGGATACTATGACATTAAGTTTCATTTCCTAAATCCTAGTAGGTAACACTATTTGGTCAAAGGAATTTGGACCATATCAACCCTGACAACTTGCATCAGTGGGAAGACATCACATAGATGATAAACATAAACTATGCAAATAATATATAATTTTTATCGATGGAATACTAACCAGGATTCGATGTAATGCTAATTTCCACAAATTAGGAGCAGAAGAAAAGGCAGATGCATTTAAGAATTAGATCTGAGAAATCTAATTCTTAAAAAAAAACCCTGCGTGTCTTAATACTTTTGTTATATGATGCATGGTTTTGACCTGCTATTTAATTTACAATACTCTTTTATTCAGATGTTCCAATAGCAGTAGGTTGTTGGTTGGAACGTTTTTTTTGTGTGTGTGTGCTTCTTTGCTTTGTTTTACTGGTGAAGTAAAATCTGGAGGGTACACAATTTGAAATAAGTTTGGACTGTAATCTTCCTAATATTAGTTGTAGCTGATTTGTGAAAATGCTCCTTTCAGATGCTAGTGAGATTCTAATATTCCAAACCTGAAAGGCGATGAAAATTATGAATCAAATTAAATTAAATTTCTAATTAAAGCAGAAGATTATTACAAGGATTTCAACAAATTGATTTCAATGGTAAAAGATAATGATATAGATTTTAAGTTTTGAAAGTCCAAATGCACCAATGTTAAGCCCCTATCACACAGCACCAATGGATGGATAGAGGATGTAAAACGGAGAGAAACACGTGCCATCCATTGGTTAACGTGATGCTTCCGTTCTGTACTCATTGCGTCTGTTTTTCATCCTCTCTATACATCCAGCATCCGTCTATTGACATTTCATCTGCTCAAAAAGTTTTGAGCTGCACAAAAGCGGAAAATGTATCCAACGTGTCCGTTCTGCATCTGCTACGCATATGGGGAACATCCGTTAGACGTCCGTCATCATCCGTTACGCATCCGCTATATCCGCTAGGCATCCGCTGTGCATCCGTGCAACTCGCATCCGCTCCAGTGGAAAACGGACACAGAGAGGAAGCAAAACGGACGTGGAACAGACACGCAGTGTTAGTAGCACAGACGGAGAAAGGATGAAAGCGGATGCAGCTTGCATACAAAGCATTAAAACGGAAAAAACGTTCGCAGAGGGGACGTATCTCGGACATTTAGGATGTCTGCAGGATGTCTAGAGGATGCAAAAGGACACTGAGCGAAAAACCTATATTTCCTATAAAAAGGGGGAGGAACTCACCTGGATCTCACTTTCAGTCCAGCAGCCCTGCTGTGCAGACCTCTTCAGCCTTGCTCTTCCTCTTCCTCTTCCACAGCATCCAGTCATCTCCACCATGGATCGTCACACACTCCTTTTGGTAGCCACCATCGTTCTACAACAGTGCGAAGCCATCTACAGGCTCTTTCACCTGTTCTGTGCAAAGAAAAGGAGGCGGCCAAGAAGTGTCTGGGTCCAAAGATGGATTGCCAGAAGAGCAGAATATGGACTGTATAACAAGCTGATGGTGGAGCTGAGGAACGAAGACCCTTGTGCATTCTAAAAATTCATGAGGATGCCGCCAGCCATGTTTGGCAAAGTTGTGGAGCAGCTGGGACCCAGGTTGACCAAGCAGAGCACCAACTTCTGGCCCAGCCTGGACCCTGGGCTCAAGGTGGCACTGACTCTGCACCACCTGACCTCAGGGACCATGTACAGGAGCATGCAGTACGACTGGAGGGTGCCACACAACACCATCAGCATTGTGGTCGGAGAAGTGGTGCAGGCCATCATCAAAGAATACCTGGAGGAGCTCCTCCAGTGCCCCTCCACTGAAGAAAGCTGGAAGAAAGTTGCAGAGCAGTGGTATCAGAAGTGGAACTTCCCCCACACCGTTGGAGCCATAGATGGCAAGCACATGGCCTGAAAAGCTCCAGCCAAGTCAGGATCCACTTATCACAACTACAAGGGCTTCTTCAGCATCACCCTCTTTGCCATGGTGGATGCTGACTACAAGTTCATGTACATCGATGCTTCAGGCAATGGCTTATCTTCAGATGCCCAGGTATACAACGCCAGTCATCTCAAGGAGGGGCTGGAACGCAACCTCATCATAGGCTTCCCAGATCCAGACCCCCTGCCCAATGACATGCAAGATGTGCCCTACTTCATCATGGGGGATAACGCCTTCTCAATCAGAACCTACCTCATCGAGACTCCTCACCCGTGAAGAGAGGATCTTTAACTACAGGCTATCCAGGGCAAGGCGGGTGGTGGAGAACGCCTTTGGCATCCTGGCCAACAGGTTCCAGGTACTTCTCACTACCATGCAGCATCACCCAGAGACCGTGAGGAGGATTGTGGAAGCTTGCTGCATCCTGCACAATCTCATGCGCACCCACTACCCAGTCTTGCAGAACAGGCTCGTGGACCTCCAACGAGGCAATGGGGACATGGAGCCTGGTGAATGGAGGCAAGGGTGAAACCTGATAGACACTCAGGATGTGCAAGGCCCCAACAGAGCTTCACGTGAAGGGAAGAAGCAGCACAACCTCCTGAAACACTGGTGCAACTCCCCAGCTGGAGCAGTGGAGTGGCAAGACAGGATGATAGATGCTTAATGCTTAATGGATGCTTCCTTCAGCCTGTCTCATCACACTGATGAGATTGGGCCATGTATGTTGAGTGGCCCTACAATGAACAGGGCATTTAATAAAGAGTTGTGTTTATGTTGAAATGTGTGGATCAATGATTAAATTGTTATTGATAATAAAGGGCCATAGGTGTGGCACCTGGGAGGGTGGACCATACAGTCCCACTATGCTTGCACTGGAGGCTTATCTATCCCACCGCTATTACCCATCCCACAGCTATTACCCATCCCACAGATATCCTAACCCACCCCACAGGTATCCCTGCCCATCCCACAGGTATCCCTGCCCATCCCACAGCTATTACCCATTCCGAAGGTATCCCTGCCCAACCCACTGCTATCCTTAAACAATCCCACAAGCATGCAAAGGCTTAAACCATTTCTAAAAGTTTCCACCAAGACTTTATTTACAAAAATCAATGAAGCAAGTGTGTGAAGCAAAGATAATCTTTATTAATAAAAAGCTGTAAAAGAAAAATGACCTAAGTGTCCCAAGCAAAGATAAAGTCAACAGGTAGCCACCCAGTCTCTGGCACTCTTCACAGTCACTCTGAGGCATGCCCATAGTCTCAGGGGTGAAGGGTCCAGGTGCTGTGGAGGTGGCTGCTGCTGGAGTGCTGGTCTGAGGCACCATTGGTGTGCCTGACCCCGAGAGGACAACAGGGGATGGTGTGTGGAGGAAGCTCTCAGAGAGCTGGCTCAGTCCTGTGATGTTGAGAGCCCCTTCCTCCAGGACATGGGGTGTCAGTCCCAAGACCTATGACAGATGTTCTGAGGCTGGGCTTGGCTGTGGGGTGGAGGAAGGAGGAGTGAAGTGGGGCTGTCTGGTTTGCAGCTGAGCGAGGTGAGGTGTGGGTGGCATCTGTGGCATGGGTGGCATCAGTGATGTTGGTGGCATCGGTGGCACTGGTGGTGTACGATGTACCTGTGCCTGGACTGGGAAGAGCTGCCTGTGCTGCTGGAGCTCCTGGTAGCCGTAGCCTTGGTAGGTGAGGGCCTGTGGAAAGCCTTGGAAGGGCAGTGACATCACCTGGGGTGGAGGAGCAGACCTGGACTGGATGGGAGCAGGTTCAGCTGGGCCTGGAGGGTTGTGCAGAAGACCTGTGATCCTCTCCTTTATCACCCGGTACTGTGATTCGGACATGTCCAAGAGGGTCTGGTTGACGTATGTGAGGAAGGGCTTTTGGTTTGAGGACGGTATGTCGGTGTGTACCAGCTGAGAGAGGAGATCTACACTGCTTTTGACGGTGTCCCTGATCTCCAGCAGGACAGTGTGGCTCTGCTCCTCCGGTCTGGCTCTCTGTCTGCTTTCTGTGGAGGTGGAGCTGGGGGTGGATGTGGGTTGGTGTCTGGTGGAAGTGCCCTCTCCTTGCTCCCACTGCGTCAGGGGGTCCTCCACGTGCTCCGCCACGGGCAGTACACCTGTCAGGGGGGTCTCCATCGTGGCACACTCCACAGATACCTGCCTGGACACAGGAGCTGACTCTTGGCCAGAAGAGGACTGGCTCTCTGCGGGCTGCCTGAGAGAGAGGGTTGTCAAAGGGGCTGCTCCTCGGTGGCAGATCTCACTCTCTAGGAAGCTGCACTTGGCCATCATGTAGGTCTCTCGGTCTGTCAGCTTGACCGTGGCCTGGCCAGATTTCTTGAGATGCAGCTTCTCGTACCAGGTGTGCATGTGCTTCCACCAGCCGAGGAGCACCTCCGAAGTGTAGCCCAGGCTCTCCGCCTTCTCTCTCCAAGCAGCCTGCTTCCTTTTGGTGTCTTGATAGAGCCTGTGTCCCTTCCATCAAAGATACTCGTTCTCCCTCAGCCATTGCAGCACCTCATCCTCATGTTCCTCTTCGATGGAGTATTGCCTCCTCTCCCGTTCTCGTTCATGCGTATGCCTCTTCCTCCCTCTGGCAGGGCCATCTGGGCCCTCATCAGAGGGGCTTCAAGGTTGTAGGGGCTGCTCCACCACACCACCACCAGCAGCATCAAAAGCAACAACAGTAGTAGTAAAAGGAGGACCAGCAGCACCAGCAGCACCAGGATCAGTAGCAGCAGAATAACCACCAGCAGCACCAGCAGCACCAGCAGCACCAGCAGCACCAACAGGACCAGGATCATCAGCAGCAGAGTAAGCACCAGCAGCACCAGCAGCACCAGTAGCACCAGCAGGACCAGGAGCACCAGCAGGACCAGGAGCACCACCAGCACCAGCAGGACCAGCAGGACCAGGAGTAGCACCAGCAGAGTAAGCACCAGCAGAAGCACCAGCACCAGGAGCAGCACCAGCAGAGTAAGCACCAGCAGAAGCACCAGGACCAGGAGCAACACCAGCAGAGTAAGCCCCAGCAGAAGCCCCAGCACCAGGAGCAGCGCCAGGAGAAGCTCCAGCACCAGAAGAGTCAGCCCGAGCAGCAGAAGCCCCAGCAGAAGCAGAGACAGGGCCAGGGGGTGGGAGGATCTCTTGCCAGGGCTGGCAGCAGATGGCAGAGGCTTTCTCTTCTTCCCCATGGTTGTTGGCTGGCTGGCTGGCTGGAGCTGTGTCTGGCAGCAGGTCTTTCCTCTGAATGGTGACCTGCTTGCGAGCTGCTTCCCTTTATATCCCCGCATGTGCATTGAACGCTTTGCATCCGCTAGGCATCCGCTAGGCTTCCGCCCTGCATCCGCTTCATCCGCTCGGCATCTGCTCTGCATCTGTTCCTTCCATTGCACGTCTGCTTTGCTGTGCTCCCCCCGATGCCCTCCAGATGTGCCATCCGCTTCCATCCACTAGGCTTCCTTGGAGCATCCACTTTATATCCCCTCTACATCCTCCCCCCATCCGTTCCTTTCTGTTGTTGTCCGCTCTGCTTATGCAAATTCGGGGCATTTTTGAGAGCGGATAACAATGGATGGAACATTTTCTCGTCCGCTGTGTCCTTTTTACATACGTTTTGCATCTGTCGGCCTATGTGACAGGCCCTTTACTTCAAAGGCAAAGACAAATGTTTCCATTTTATCTTTGAAAGAAACCCAAAATAGCAAATGCCATACTAGTTCCTTCAGAAGTTCAGAAATGCCATAGCAACCATCATGGTATAGAGTTGCCCTTTACAAATCTTTCAAGACAACATGGTACTTTCTCAAAAATCAACTGGAACACATAACTTTAACAGCTTCTGGGAGAAAGGGCAAGTAATGACATATTTACAGAAACGGTGTAATGGAAAGTGGAAAAAGTAAAGAAGTTTGCCCTCCATGTATTATTATCTGGTGTTTTGACCTTATCATAAAAAAGACCTTTATAGTACAAAAAGGTCTTTAAGAAATCACAGAAATGCAGACTGTACAGATGATGCTTCAGCAAATTCTTCCATTTAAAAATCAGACAAATAATACAAGTAGGTACATGCCTTAATCTCTGTTAGAAGATAGTTTGCAAAAAGCTTAAAATGATCAGCCTTAAATGTTAAATATCCTATTTTAGTGTCTGCCATTTTTTTAGCCTACTCAGTGAGCTTAACGCCACTGCTATAATTTATATGATTAACCTTGTCGAAGAACACTCTAGAGTGTTCAAGAAGACTCACTCTGGATGATCATTAAGTGCAAAAAGGAAAGGCGCTTTATGTCTAAGAGTATTTCAGTTAGCTAAACACAGAATTAATGGTACTGTGGAATCATTCCCTGTATATTTGGACAAGTTAGATACATTTCATTTCCTGTCCTGATTCCCATTGAAAAAGGAAACAATAGAAATCTCAGTAGAAGATAATAGATGTAGCTCAGGAGTGAACTGTTGAGTCAACTTGGTTGTTGTTTCATTAAAACATGTGCAGGCAAATTTTATTAAAAAATATAAGAAGAAAACAAAAAGATCAGAGCACATCCTTTACAGTAGCCAATACCCAGATAAGCAAGGATTAACATGAGATAAACAAGCAGGAAACAATAATGTGACCAAGTAAAAAAATGACACCCCATCAACACTCTATATAAACAGAGAGCAAATCAGGCACTCAGTAGCACTGATGATATTACCTAGTTAAATAATGAAATGTCTGA
This sequence comes from Laticauda colubrina, assembly GCA_015471245.1. Lineage (NCBI taxonomy): Eukaryota > Metazoa > Chordata > Lepidosauria > Squamata > Elapidae > Laticauda > Laticauda colubrina. The sequence goes on along the minus strand of BLBF01000062.1, from coordinate 4,186,175 downwards.
AAATAAATAACAACGCTTAAAGAGCACTAAGGCTTCCAACAATAGAAAGTTTTTTTCTTTCCAAACATGTTTGTCAGCAACCTTAAATCTTATTTTAAGTACTATGAATAGGAGTTGTGTAGCCTGGCATCATTTTCAGATTCATTTTTACATTCTATGAAGCTTAAATGAGATATACGAGTTTTAAAATGTACAGCTTAATATAAAACATATGGTGCCATATAATGTTTACCACAGATGGCCCACATGCTTTCCTCATCTTTGAATTTGTAAGAATTTTCAATTGCCATGTGTAAAATGTATATGTTTGCATAATATTAACTTTTACAATCATTTTAAACCATCCTAAATGATAACCACATTGTCCTTTAAAATACTGTATTTCTTTATATTGAAAGTAACGTTTGAAATTATATGCAATTTTGAGGTTTATACCTGTTTTTGTTGCCCTCTTGCAAATAATTGAAACAAATAATTTTAAATATATTCTCGCAAAAGAAGCCAAAATGCAATGAAAATAAATTCTAGCATATATTTTAAATTCAAGATGCCCAAAGTGATTACTTTTGTATAGCAAGTTTTTGAATCATTTTTAAACAAAACAAAATAAGGAGATGGCCATTTATTTGAGTGAAGTGCCAAATGTTCAATTTTCACATTTCTGTATTTTCCAAATATTTTCATTCCTCTAAAGCATAATTGGTTGCCCTTTTAGGAGATAAATTATATTTAATCATTTCAGCTTATAAAGTTCAAGTTTCTTTGCACACAGTGATTACCAGAGGTGGTATTCAGCAGGTTCTGACCAGTTCTGGAGAACTGGTAGTGGAAATTTTGAGTAGTTCAGAAAACTGTGAAATTCCACATCTGACTGGAGATCTTACAGTATCCTTCCCCTGCCACACCCACCAAGCCACACCCACAGAACGGGTAGTAAAAAAATTTGAATCCCACCACTGGTGAATACCCTTAATATAAAGAGAATGTTACATGGTGTTTGATGATCAAACATTAGAAAAGCAATTGTTGAAGTATGATTAAAAATCAGGAGCCATACAATCTAGATAGAAAATTTATTATTGTTTGTATGATTCATTTGGTGATATACAAGCCCTGATATTGTATGCAGAGGTTGCAGAAGAGTAACTGTCTTTAAATAACTTGAGAAAAAGCAGCTAAAGTTGATTAATTATGCTTTTTTGAAATATTTTTCCACTTAAACTTTCTTATACATTCAGTTTATAAATTTTATCTATACTGTTCTTCCTCCAAGTTATTGTTAAAATGTGAAAAATGTTGACCATGAATTGCTAGCTACAATAAAACTGAAACAAATATCCATGACACCACTAACAGGTAAGGGCAATGGTTTATTATTTGTTTTTCCATATTCCTCCCTTTCCAAGTTTTTGTATTTTATTTCTTAAGTCAGTTCTTGCACTGAGCAGAAAAGAAATTGAGTGAAGAAATTCTAAAAGCATGAGAATGCCCCTTGTTTGAAATAAGGAAGAATGAAATAACAATACAAGGGTAAATAGTGTCAGTACTCTTTGAAGCTGACATTTTTGAGAGCAACTCAAGCTCTTTAAAATGAAATATTTGATTTCAAAGAATGCAAATGTACACTCCTATTTGCTTTATAACCATTTGGTTTGTGCCTGTTCTTTTCCACTTGAATTAGACCATATTCTTTTGATTCCAGTTTTAATTAATCACCATCTCACCTTTTGTTAAAAGCAGTGTAAATAGGATTTTAATAATCTCATACTAGAAAAATATTATTTAAACCAAAAGAAACTATTTGTACAGGGTGCTCATATCCAAAATGAGAACAGGAAGAAACTACAAAGATTCCAAATTAATTAATTAACAACTGATTTTCCAAAACATTTTGGCCTATCCTCTCATGCTATAAAGTAAGTTTGTCCTTTTCTAATTGCAAATATAAAATGATGATTTGTTGCAACTAATGTACATGATAGAACAATCAAAAGAAAAATATTTTTGATTTATGCTCTTGGAGGGGTAGAACAGATCAGCTACCACAGACAATTCTGAAACTCAGAATTGTATCAGTATCCTTTTTCTTTGCTAAATAAAGAAAAATATAGTACTTACCCAAGAGTTGTCATGGTGACAATAGTATACCAAAATGATGCTGGAATACTAGTGAACTTGCTGGCTGAAGATCCTTTCTCTGCATAAAACATCACAGTAGCAAAAATAATAATTGCCATTGTGAGTGAAAAGAGAAGAAAACCAAGCTCAGAGGCACAGCTCTTCAGTGTGTACCCCAAGATTCGTAAGCCTTGGGAATGGCGAGAGAACTTGAAAATCCTGAATACCCTGAAAACCCTCAGAGTCACAAAAGCTCCACTGACATCCTCATTGCCAGTCATCACCAAACCTATGTAGTAGGGCATGATGGCCACCACATCGATGATACTCATCACACTCCTGATGAACCGGTACCGGCTTGGAGCTGCAAAGAGTCGCATCAGGTATTCAACTGTAAAAATCATAACACAAGCTGTGTCCAAGCAGAAAAAAGCCATTTCATACCTCTCCCCGCATGGCTGTTCTTTGTTGCCAGATATTGAGCCACACGGTACGGTCTCCACCACATTGGTGATCACAGAAACAGCAATAAAGAAGCCTGTGACATAATAAAAGACTAAGGCTAAGGTGCTAGTATGAGGGTTCTCAAAAGCTCGCCACATGGTCTGTCGGAAGCTCAGGGCTGGCATAGAGTCTTGGTTATTCTCAGAATCTGCATCATCCATCAATCGCTCAGCATTTTCCCGCTTTCTATCCTTGTACTCTTCATAACAGCAGTCCCCAATGATATCAGGCAGGATTCCATAAAAAGCAAGTTCCTCATCATAAGCAGAGATACATTCATACCTTGGATAATGTAGTTTACCAGTTCTATAAAAGTTTAAGATACATCTAAAGACATCAGGATCCCGGTCAAAAAAGTATTCCCTGGTGTCTTCATTAAAGAAGAATTCTTTTTCTGTGCTGCCAAGTAGAGTATCAGGGTATCTCTCCAATGTAGTCCTCCATGTCTGGAAACGCCGGCCACTTACATTGAGAATGATCAGCTCATCTTGGCGCTTATTTTTTTCTGATGGTGCTAGTGGCATGGGACAGTTGGCCACTGGCATCCAACCTATGGCAGCTGCCCTGGCAAAAGGAAGCCATGCTGCTACACCCGCTGCCATGATGGATTTGGTCTCAGGATGGAGGAAAACAGTTCTTCAAGATGTCCTTGGCTTCAGTTCAAATCCATCTAAAAATACAATTAAAAAGACAGTGCAAGATAAGTGCCAGTTTTTGCCATCTGTGTAATGGTTAAGTGTAATTCTCTTTAGCAACACTTAGTCATGGTGAAGGGGTGGGAGGTAAGAATGCAAGTCTTTGAAATACAATGTTTTAATGGAAACAAATGCACTGCAGGACTTCTTAACATCTTCAAAAGAACTCCTGGAATTTAAATCAAGATTCAAGAAAATCAACTGCTAGAAGCTTGGTATTCTGGAGAAATACTCCAACTTTAAAGTACAAAAGTATCAAGCATATTAAAATAATGATTTTGGATTAGTTTGTTTCATACTCATTCATCCAAAGGGAGTATAAAGAAAGTGGAGGGGCATTGTAAGAAATACAGTAGGTAGCTGGATGGTGTAGTTTCTCCTCCCTTTCCCTTTTCAAATTTAAACCTTGGTAGTCCAATGAATTATTGTTTAAAATAGGCATGATAGTCAGCATAAGAAAGTTATGTCATTATTATAGATAAAAATTTTGAATAGCAAATTATTCTTCATTAAACTTAATTTAAAGTAGTACCAACATGTTAATTTAAATTTGCTTCCTCATAAACAAGCTTAAAATTGCTTTCCCCAAGAGTAAAAGCTGGGCCCTATCTGAAAAACCCCCCACTGATATTAAGCTAGGCATTCCACAATGTGTGTGGAAGAACCGTTCTTACTAGAATGCACATATAAGTTTATGTAGAAATAGGTTGGAGATATTATTTTGTATGTTTTTGTTTGGTTTGGTTCAAATTCACCATAAAGTGTTAAGCATAAATGAAGTGAGAGTAATGATAACAGTTGAGCAATTATCCAGCAGCACCATTGCACAGATTTTTGATTAGGCAATTGACTTTTGTTAGCCATCAAATGGTTTTGAACAGTATTTAAACAATATTTGTAGCATAGTGCTAAACCATTATAACAGACCATAGTATCAGACTAATTTCCCAAGAACTTAGGACTCTGCAGCATTTCAGTAAATAGACTCTCTGAAAAGGGCATCTGAACCCATAAACTCACATGTCTTCCTTGTAACTTTTCTTTCAGGGTTGGATTTGGTTTTCAGAATCCTCAAATGCAGACAGCTATACAAATGCCAGGATATGTCCAAAACCCCAACTCTAGAGAACCAATGGATTTCCAATTTTAAACCAATTTTAGAATATTCCCATTATTGAGACACCCACTAAGAAAATGCAAAATCTATAGCCAATATATGTTACTCAATATCCAACTATAGAATCTTAACCTTGCTAAAATGTGAAGTCATCTTTTAAAACTACAGTCATATTCTTTTTGTAGTTTATTTTTCATTTCCTTTGCATTTACACTCAAATATGCAGTGTCTGTTTATTTATTCTATGTATTTGGATGTCACATTTCCAATTTATGGTCTGTAAAATGATGTGCAATCAATAAGATAATCTAATTATTTAAAGACATGAAAACTTAACAATATACATGCAAGTCTTTGTGGCACTCTGATTGCTCTTGAGTTGGATATTCTTAGAAATCTAAATTATATACAAATAAATAATACAAATTTTATAACATGAATAGTTTTGTGAAAGGCAATGAAATTGACAGTTTTAGCAAAATGGCAGAGCCTCGAGCAAACAGCAAGGAATGCTATTAAATTGTTGACTAACATCTGACCAGTTGCATGGCCAATTTTAATAGCATATTACACAAATTGGATAGAAATATAAAGCTAAAGAAGTGAAACCATATATTGAAGTGAAGTTTTGAATCTTAATGTTTGGCTGGCAGGATTGCTTTTCTTCACCTGTTTGAATGAGATGTTCCCAGTTATTCCCAGATACCTGTCTATCAATTATATAATTGACATTTCAAAGCTATCAACAGTTTTCAAAAGCTTCTTTACACATCTCCTATCTAACAAAATGATAGATGTTTTGTTACTTAATATATAACATTCAATGTTCCATGGTCAGGTAATCCTGTTTGGATTATTATAAAGTATTACAAATGGGGCTATTTCTGAAAATACTGCAGCAGTTTCAGTAAGTACATAATATCCCTGTAAGATCAAGTATGTAGAAATCAGGAGAATATTTTGAGAGCATCACTGGCCTTCAGTTCAGTGGCAGATCCAATTTGAAATGTTGGTTTCTTACTTTTAAAACCTTTCTGGACTTCAGATCTTAGTATTAAAAGACATACATGTTCCCAACCAAACCTTGATGTTTGCAGAACAATTTGTTTTTTCATGTATAGTGTATTTTTATGAAAGAAAAGTCACCACTCATTTATGGAATATCGTCCTCAGAGAGCATACTATAATGTCTTTATGGCATAAGACTTTTATTGTTACATTTTCACAGCACATTCCTGAATGTTTTTATGGTATTTTAGTTCTTGGCAATTTTTTTAATCCCTACGTCTGCTTTTCAAATTGTTGCAATGTTTGGGAGTTTTGGTTCCCTAATATAAAATGGGCTTATGATTTTGCTGTTACAATAGTTATATTCTAGGGATGCAAACATATTCAATTTGAAGATTTGACTAAAATTTAATGCAGAACATCAAATCAGTTTTGATGTCAGTTAATTGAATAAACAATTCAGTGGAGTTGTACATATTGTACATATTGAATTTACATGTTAAATAGATAAAGTTGGCTATCCAAACTGAAATGACTTCATTTCCCAAATCAAGTTAACAATTTAAATTAGATCATACCTAATAGCATGTGTTTACTATATTTAATATTTTGTTTACTCCCCTAACTTTTCAAAACATCTGGATTATTTGTTTTCATAACAATATGTAGTCTCTTTCCCTACACATGTAAATGTAGTTTGGTTCATTATTTGGTCCATCAGAACTTCATTGTACCATCAGATAGCTTACATGCATAAAGAGTTCTATAAGTATATTTTGACAGTGAAGAAACTGACGTCAACATATCTTTCAAATGTTAAATAAGAACCAAAAGAATCACTTTTGTTAAATCACTGCAAAAACTGTCTTTAAAACAATTATTTGGCAATTAAACAATTCAATGATACAATTTTTAGAAATAAAATCTGGTGAAATGCAGGTTGGCAAACTCGTGAAGAAAAGCTAAGCCAAGTCCATGATTTATTTATAATTGATATTAGATTTGTGTGTCATCCTTCTCATCTAAAGATATTTATTAATTATGTTAAATTTACTTGCTGCCTATCTCACCATGGGGCAACTCTATTCTATATACCATTCAAATGCATATGTTTATTTTAAGACAATAAATATTTTGAAAATTGAAATATTGGAATAGTCTTGAAATCACATTGTTAAAAAGAATTTGTGTGCTTCCATATACTACGAGTAAAAGATAGCACATTTGTTTTCAAATTAGCAAGGGAAAACAAAAAGACAATTCAAGGCTTTTATTCATTATCCAGAATAAAAGCAAAATAGGTGAAAGGTGAAAGATAATGTATTACTTCATGTAATATTTAAAAAATCAAGGTATTAAAACAAAAGGTCATATCAATATTTAAACCACTTGTTAGAATTTTAGAATTAATCTCAATTTCATGCCCATATTTATTAGCAAGATTCCACATACAAGCATAATTTGGTATTTCTTTTAACAATTAAGGTAATAAAATGACAGCTCATATGTATTAAAATATGAAAAGAGCTCCAGTTTTTAACCATCAGCTGACCAGTTCTACCCCTTCTTTCAAGAGCAATAGGAGTAAGACATGCTCTGAAACACTTTTTTTACATTTTACAATGTGTAAGATAAATTCTAAAATGATAATAACCACAGAATTTTGAGATTTATTTTTAATAGATAATGTTTGTCTAATTTATTAAAAATGTCATTACTATGAGTTGCAAAGTGAAATATAGCATATGGGCTATTAGCTTATTACCAGAATATTATCCTAGATTTGAAAATGAGAGCTGAACATACAGTAGAGTTTGGAAAATATGAATCCTAGAAAATTCTTATGAAGTTTTACAAATATATCTTCACTAAACCAAGAATATCATCAAGATATAAAAAAGTGAAACAAGTAATCTATTTCATCCCTAAAAGAAGAAACTCCACTGATACAAACTTTCTAAAAAAAACAGGCTGCACCAATTGAAATTCAGCTGTGAACATAGAAACATGCCACCACATCAAAAGTTTAATTCAATGAAATTCCTAAAATAATTTCAACTGTTAACTGAAGTTCCAGTATACTGATCAGTCATAGGATGGCTAACGGTAAAGAGTAGCAGATAAGAACAATTCAAATATTCTTGTAACATTTCTACTGTGAAATTGTACCTTTTTGCTGACAAACTTTGTGCCTGTGAAACACTGTGTCGAACCATGCAAGACGGTTTAACCATTTCCACATCACTTGTCTTCACAGAATTTTAGGCATCAGTCGACAAGACAAAGTACCAGACACTGAAGTTTTTAATAGTTTTATTAGAACCATGTCTACCATCACTCCACACACTTCTGATGAAAGTACAAATGGGCAGGGAAGGTCATGTCATATGTACACCAAACAAGCACATACCCAAGCAACTCCTTTTGGGGAACTTCCTACAGGAAGAGGCTCGCATGAGGCTCGCTCGTACAAAGGAATAATAATGGCCTCTCTGACATCACTTGATATAAACACTATCACTGGGAAGTGCTGGCACAAAACCACTTTGTAGTCTCATCCACAAAGGCAGTCAAATTTATGAAGCCAAACACACAACTGAAGCACAACATAAGTGCTAGCCTCACAAGACCAAAGCCACTAGTACAGCAACTGCAGTATCTATATATATATATCTGTTCAACATGTGCAAGAACATTCGTGCCCAAATTGGCCTGATCAATCATCACGCACATCTAATCTTAACATGATTATTTTAAAAAATCCACACTGTTGAGGCCTTCATCAATAATGATGGATGAACAAGAAGTTTCTACAGTTTTGCTGGCAGAGTCTCCAGTCAAAAAAGAATGTTAAATATAGTTTAAAAAAAAAAAAAGAATGATTGAATGAGCACAGTTAATACCGAAGCATTTAAATGGCTGGTTTTTGAGATTCTCTAGTCAAGAATACCTATTAAAAAAATACAGGGTTAGAGGCTGACATCTAATCTCCCAAAACAAACATGGCACAATCCTGTAAACTAATATATTGCATTAAATCTTTCACCAGAAGACAATATTAATGGACTATTAAAATCAATAATAGAAGCTGAACATGATCAGTTGCATTATTAAATATGTTATGAATTCATGTTATTAATAAAGGAAAAATCTTAGAAAGTGTTTCAATTCTCTTATAAGGTACCCTCCTGATGTAGAAGCATATTTAGAAGCAATTCAGAATCCAGGGAATCCATAAAACTACTTTGGCACACATTACTTTGCTTTACCAATGGATGGCAAAGTTTCATAAGGTTGTTCACCTCACTGCACAATTTAACATAATTTGGCTGTCAATATATTTGACCTGAATGTCATTCAAGGATACCAATAGTAAACAAACAAGCAAGTGGTACATAACTAGTTTAGATAGATGTTTTGATAGCATTAGATTATCACAAAAAAAATCCTTCTCCTTCCAACATATGCAAATATATATACAATGCTGACAATGATAAAATATTGTAAACAACTAGAATAAGAATGCAGTACATTCTACAGTTTTTTTCCCCAGCCATTAAATGCAACAGGAAAGGTACTGTTACAGTTTAGATTAGACTCATATTAACATCACTTGAGTACTTAAAAGCAACAACAAATAGGCATAGTATATTGTATATGTGCCTACAAAGATAGTAATAAATAATTTGACAGAAGGATCTTTTCAAAAAATCTCGTAGTCTATTGATCATATTTTTGAGTAGAGGAATGTATCTATATGATTGAAACAAAATATTAGCTAACTGTCACAACTTTTCTTTTCTTTTTCTGTCAGTAACAAGTATCATACCGACATTAAAAAAAACCCAAGACTAAGCAAAAGCTCTTTCTTTATTTCAAGCTTTCTTCAAAATAATTTGTATTTTTTGGCCACTCCATTGATTCTTAAATAGACATGAGTCATCTTTAAGCTAGAGCTGTTAATAATTTGATTTCTACACTGAGAATATAAATCCAGTCTTTGCTTAGATCCATAGTGCATTGGAGAACTTTGTGAAGGAAATAAATAAAGGAAATAAATGATGTGGATTCTCATTAATTTCTGCCAATAATCCAAAATTTGGGTGTCCCTGAAAAGCATATGTAAGTTCCCACCCCCATTTTTACAATAAATACAATTTATTTTTAAACAGACAATGATAATCTAAAAAAGAAAAGACTGGAAGTTTCATGAGATAAATTTTAGGTTTATAATAAATACATACATTAGATCGCAGCTTTTTGGTCTGGATTCTTTTTTTAAAGATCATACCTAGTTCAAGTATCATTTCATTTAAAATGCAAATTGTGTTCAGATTTGCACTTTCTTGCAATTAGATTGCTCTCTTCTCCTCCCAGATGATAATACATCTGCTTACAAGAGTTTCCATTTATCTTTCTTTAACTGATGTACCCAGCGTGAGCACAGTTTAAAGTAACACAATAAAAATATGCCAACTTTCATCTTTCCAAATTAAGTACTACACACAGATTATAACGAGCCCAATATATTTATTTATACTTCATATTTTGTAACTTCCTATCTTCCTTGAGACATTATATTGAAGGAAAATATTGTTATTGTTCTCATATTTGTGGTGGGGGTGTGGCAAGATACATATACAAGGAATGATAGAAAAAAATAAATTAGGGAATAGATTTGAACATTCTTACCTATCTCTAAATTCTCCACATGAGATTTAAAAAAGCAGGAAATAACAGGACAGGAAAAATAGAGAAGGAAGCTACTACTGAATTGCTTAATTTAGTTTTGTTCAACCTGCTGGGTTAATTGAGACAGGCAGCCAAATACTCACCTTGGGGATATATTGAATTATATTTTGAATTAATCTGGAAATTCTAGACAAGCATTTTAACTCACCCCACCCCTCTTAGCAGGGAATCAGCTTTAAAATATTCCTCTACAAGGCAGCTTGAAAAACAGGGATTCTTGAAAGAGATTGTGTGCTTTAATTTCAGAAATAAATAAATAAAATCTTTACTATTGTACATCCAGCCTCGACACAGATGGAAGAGAATGGAATAAGGACAGGAAAATATAAATTACCTGTTGGACCTTTCCCACATATCAAGACAAGCCAAAATGTTTTTTCCCCTGCAAGCATCTCTTGAACCCAGTGTGGCTGATTCTTCTCTTCAGCCCCTACATATACTCCCTCCCTGCACAAAACAACATCTGTCTTTTCCAGGAAAACTCCATTTTTTCCACCTACTTTTGGTCTTTGCAAAATTTTATCTGAGACATCTAGAAATTTGAGTATCCTTGCCCTGTGAGTTAAAGAAACTCCAAGAAAGTAATGTAAGGGTTACAACAGGACTGGATGACTTTGAGAAACTAAGACACATACATTACATGTGATTTAGGTGCACTCAGCTGCTCCCCCCCCTCCCGCCGTGCGCCATCTCTTTCAGAGATTCAGTATTCACTTAAGCAGTGTGTGTGTGTGCATGTGGAGTTAGGCAGAGGGAGCTGATCTGGTATTAGTAAGGAAGATTAGAAAAATAAAACAGAAGTGGAAGAAGAAAAGGAAGACATTGAAGGGAAAGAATCTTATTCCTTGGCATCCCTAATTTTGCTTCAGTTTCTAAAATCATCCACAGTCCGACAAGGAAGACTTAGAAGAAAAGATAGAAAGTGAGGGGAGATAAATCTCTCCATTTGCCCCCCTCCCCCTCCGCGTCGACCACATACACTCCTTTTCTCCTTGTGCGCCCATTCCCTCACCTTCTGGGTAACGATCTCTCTTGCCATACGATTCCATCTTCTTCACGGGAACCGGTTCAGCAGATGGGCTGAAGCATTGCCATCCAGATGCTGAAGGCGCTTACTCTAGCTGCCCAAGCAGGAGAGGGTGGTCCCAGGAAGGGGGAGGCGCTTGCCAGGGGAATCTTATCCTATCAGGTCGGCAGGCAGGGAGAGGGTACAGGAGCTGGGCGTGCTCTTGCGAATGCGCCTGGATGCCTCCTCCCACCCTCGTGTTTCTTTGTCGTTCTGAGTTAATCTCCGCTCGATTTCTGTTGAGTAGATAGGTGGCGCCGCCCTACTAAGCTTTCCTAGCATTTGGCCCGCCAGCCCCAATGCTGCTCGTTCTCCCGCGACCTGCCGGAAGACTTTTTCAGCACCTCGAGACGCTGGACAGTTCCATCGGCCGAGCCTTCTTTCCCGCCGATCGCTTCGCCCCATTCCCAGTCCGTCCTCCAAGATGTCTGGTGCTGTTTGTGAAAGGACGTTCAGAGGAAAGAAGGTGAACTCGAGAACCAGGTAGTCCTTAGGCAAGAAGCAGACTGAAATCTCCGAAGAGTAATAGCGACAAGGAGATCGGCACTGATACAGGAAATCAAGGTCCCCGAAAAAAGCGATTCCCGAATTCCCAGCAACCACGTTCTTCTTTCTATCTACATTGCCAGGGGAAAAAAAAAAAAAAAAAGAGGCAGAGTTTGACTTTTTAAGCAATAAACTGAGGCAGTGTTCTTGTGGAAACGGCACTGAGTTTTCAGAGAAACGATCGCAGGATGTTGTTTGCTGTTTTTAAGATGAAAGTAATTTTCAGCCCCTGGTTTTAAATTATACGGTTGCAGGGATATATTCGATTCTGACTGCTACTTTGAAAAGGGTGATTGAGTAAACATATGAAAGCAATCTAGGCCGGTTAAATGGTAATCTTCCAGAAGCAACTAGTGATTTGCTGAGTGCTGACTTTTCACCAGTAGATGTCACTCAAGATAAATTGCTCAAAGACAGGTTGATCTGAAAAAGTGAGCTGCAACTCCTGAAAAGTTATGTTTTTAATAAGATTTGTTAGTTGGAAAAAGTGCTATGACTCTCTTTTGGTTGTTGTTTTTTCACTATAGTCTAACATGGCTCTCCTCCCACAACAGTTAAATATCCAGTGCTGTTTTCTTCTACTTTTCTAAATGTGACAGCTCTAGGGAATGTTGAGTGGCAAACACTGAAGTATTAAGATGTTCTTTATCCTCTTGCCATTGCAGGATATTGTATAGTTTAATCCAGAGGTCTTCAAACTTGGCAACTTTAAGACTTGTGGACTTCAATTCCCAGAATTCCCCCAGTTAGTCTGTCTGGGGAATTCTGGGAGTTGAAATTCACCAGTCTCAAAGTTGCCAAGTTTGGAGATCCCTGATTTAATCAAAATCTAAACTAGAAAAAATGAACCTCAGCAGGATCAATATTGAAGACAAATATGTTACTTTGTCCCCATTCCATTTACATAGCTAACTTATCTGGACTGGGCATAAACTGAATCCAGGTCAGTCTTGCAACTTTTAATTTGTTGCTAGCTGAAATTGAAATGGGAATTCTAATTCAATATGGTAACTTTAAAAAAAAAAAAAAGAGTACTTGTTCTGAATGTAAGTAACTTGGGGGTTCCTTTCTGTAGAAGTTACACTCCAAGTTTTTAGTTTTACATGAATTTACCTATGAATAAGCCTGTTGAGCAAGATTTACTTATTTCACTCATTTGGAAAACTTAACTCCATCTTATTCACAAAATGAAACACCTCTGCAATGCAGAACACATCATCTAGAACAAAGAAGGCAGTTTTTCTTCCTTCTCTTCTTGATGCACATTTCTTCATCTTTTAAAAATAACTGAGTATTCATAAAAATTAAGTGACTGATGAAAGGGGATTATCTAGTGGAATCTGGTGATGGTAATACATTGGTTCAAGGAAAATAAACTGATGGTAATGAATATGTCTGTTCAGACAAATGGTATACACACAGAAACATAGAGATACATAGCCACCACCAGACAGAATTCAAGGTGCAGACTTTGGAAGGAGGCTTTGAAGACAGTCCAACATAGAGTGGCAGGGTTTAAGAAAAAACAAGGACAGTGTATACTGAATGGCACAATCAAATAACTGGAATTATGTATAGCAAGGGTCTTCAAACTTGGCAAGTTTAAGACTTGTGGACTTTAACTCCCAGAATTCCTGAGTTAACATGACTGGAGGAAGAATTCTGGGAGTTGAAGTGCACAAGTCTTCAAGCTGTCAAGTTTGAAGACCCCTGGTGTATAGGAACATCTGCACAATGTATGGTCTATATCCTCCTAAGTTCAGATTGCAAAAATCTTCACAGACAGACACACACAGAGAGAGAGAGACTTATGCAGATTTAAATGACTAATGGGAATATCTGATAAAGTGATATATGGAGATGGTAATGGATTGAATAAGAGCAAAACCAACACCAACCAACCAAAAAACAATTCCAAAATTGTTAATTGGTAGTTTAATTGGTAGTTTATCTGCCCCAATGTCTGGGAAATGATGTTTAGTTACAGTATATTGGATGGAATGACTTTGTTTAAAGAAAAGAATAACAGTTTCTGGGTACTCTTTGACATGTGGCATGTGGTCTTGATACTGAAGGTCTAGTTCCAGAAGAAGTGTGGTGAGTCTGTTTGGATGAAGATAATCTGGGTTCATTTATTTATGTTCTGTTAACATAAGCAACTTATTGCTTATTGCTAGCAACTTACTAGGTTACATAAATAGTCCTGTCTCTTAATTTCCCTAATAACTTATTGTTGTACATAGGATATTGGTGCATCTAAACAATGAATGGCTTATTAAAGCTATCATTATATGATTCTATTTTTAGTCTCCTGAGCTAAAATCTGTTTCTGAGAAGAAAAACAGCATAGAAATCTTGTCTGTGGCTGGGCTAATAATGCTTCTTTGCTGAATAAGGTTTACAATTCTCTCTTCCTCCTTCTCCCTTTCCCTCCCTCTCTCTCCCTCTTCCTCTCTCTCTCTCTCTCCCTCCATCCCCCTCTCCCTCTTTGTGTGTGTGTGTGTGTGTGTGTGTGTAGGAGAGAAAGAAAGAGAGAGAGAGACATAGAGAAAATTGCTAAAACTAGCTTTCTTGGCAAGATTTTCTTTTTTCATTTCTTCCTTCCTAGGATTGAGACAGTGACTTGCTCATGGTAACCAGCTGATTTTGTGCCTATGGAGGGAATAGAACACACTGTCTCCTAGTTTCTAACCTGACGCTTTAACCACCAGACTGATTCTTGTTGCAATACTTTAGGTCCAGAAATAAAATTACAGAGCCAATTGTACCATAGTTCAATTATTTTACTGTCTCTTTCACTCAACAAGCCTGTTTTGTATTATCCCATGTCATTGTAGTGCTTTTAAAGTTGTAGCAACGTTTCAGCAGAATCTCATCTGCCATCATCAGGCTTCTGTATTGAGTTTGTACTCAATAGATATATATATATCTGGGGGAGGGTTTATGTCATAACTACAATGCAAGACTTAGAATTATGCAGTACAGGTCAGCTTCTGCTCACATATTTGGCTAAACATGAAACAAAGAATAGAATAAAATAGAATAGAATAGAATAGATGTTTTCAAAAAATCAGATGTTTTTTATTTACATAGAAATAAGTAGACTATAGATCTAACTGTAGGAGAGCTCAGGACACTTTCTGCTTATTCCTTTATATGCAAAATAAGAGAAAGATTGACATTTCTAGTTTAATACTTAGCAAATAGCTAATATCTAGGCTTCTGTTTTATTTATTTATTTATTTTGCTTTTATTTAAGCAAAAAAAATATTTATTTTATTTTAATTTATAATTTTGTCATAATGTTGTAACCCACCAGTCAAGCTATACAATTGAAATGACTATTCACTATGGACCTTCATTCCCTGTTGTCATCTAACTACATTTGTAATCTCTCCCTAATCAATGTGCTGTAGCTATTCCCCAGAAATTAAACTGAAAGTTTGTGTTGGTTCTATCTAGTGCCTAATAAATCTGAGAACACCTTTTTGTTCCTTTTTCTCTAATAAGCAAATATTGCTAAGCCAGAGGCATGCCACAATATGGAGTCAAAATAACTTGTAAGCTTATATATCTGTCTAATGTATATAATTTATCCTTACTACAGCAATACCCTGGATCTGATAGAAATATAGCTCTTGAGCAAGAAGCTGAGAAATACATTTCAACTGTATATTTCTCTTTGTGATAAGATAACTCACTCTTTCTGTATGTCCTGACAGTTTTTCCAATCTTTTCTTTAAGTTGTATATCTCAGCCTGTTCAGATCAGTATTTTTGGACTAGACTCTTTCTATTTAGCTACTTGAAATCACTTTTTCAAATCTCTTTTACAATAAACTCTATCACAATAAGAACCCAGTTTGATCAGAGACCATTCCAGCTCTCAAATTTTAGATTACCCATTTTTGGGGTATGCCCCTGGACATACCCATCCCCACAATCTTCCATTGCTTCAATTTTTCACCACAGCAACACAATCAAACAATAGACTTGACAGATTTTTTTTTAATCCAGCTTCAATCATATGGCACCAGATTAACTGAGAATCTCAGTGACTAAAGTAATCACTGTTTTATTGAAATGGACCCAGGCAATTCAGATTTGTCTGGATCATTAATGGAACCCAGACCAATGGTGATAATTCAATTATAGAACACACAACAATAAAAGGATGAGCAAAAATAATATTAATTATGAAGATCTGCATTTCTCACTCACTATTATTTGTTTAGCAATGGTAATGGTTTAGGGGGTTTGCTCTAGAAATATGGTTTTCTTGCTCAGTGATAGTCAATCACTGGAACTTCCAAGGCTTCAAAGATTTATAAGCTTTCTAATTCATACAGGGCCATATATTCTTTAAAATGCTGAGTTGCAACTGGGGTGAAAAAAAAATTGCACTGATGTTAAAGTTAATATTGAGCTGAAGTTTCTAAAATTGCTGAATTAGCTCCAAGGTGAAATTTCCAAACCTTTCAAACTACATTTATTCTCCAATTGTTGGCTGCATTTGAATCAAAGAGCCTTGCTATAATTCTTTATGCCAGTTGGTTCCTGAATAAATCCAAAAATCTCAAATTATGTCAAATAATAGTTTATTCATGGCAGCCTAGTTCACATTTTATATCTATACCTATACCTTTCTCTCTCTCTCATTCTCCCTCTGCCTCTCTCACTTCTCACCCCAATCCTAGAAATGTCCAAGTATGCAATTTTTCCCATTCTGTTGCATCATTTCTCATCTGAACATCCACTGCTGCGGGGAAAAATTATAAAGAATATTTCCTGCCCCCAAATATTTACCTGTCTCTGGTACTATTTGAAACCTCCCATCAATCTCATTTGATGTCCATGTATATTTATGTGTATGGAAAACTTTATGCTTAGACTAGATTTAGTCTTTTTCAAGGATTTACAAGTGAGACAACTAAGATTCTGAACCCATATAATGGGTATTAATCATATACAGTTAATTAATGATTAAAAGTTTGATGAAGGACAGTTTGTTATATACCTGTTGATACTAAAATTTTAGAGTGTACAGAGTGAATAATCATTAATTAACTGTATATGATTAATGGTATTTAATCTTAAATTAATCAAATCGTTTTTTCTTTTTTTGTCATATACTTTCTCCCTCTTTTGTCATGGGAAGATTCAAATGTCAGGTTTTGGGTTGGCCTATAACAAGTGCTGCCACTGTGATCTATGTGGGTAAAAAAAGCTCCCATCTACTGTTATTGTTTCTGTTTTCCCAACCTCTATGGAGCACAGTGAAACATGATTGCAAGAAGACCCTAAAAATAACATTGCATTAACAGGATGATTTATTGTGTTCTGTACCAGTTGTGCCAATTTCCATCTGATGCATCAAGGGATGCCATATCTCATTTATGAATCACTTTTTTCTCTGAGTATAAAACTAAAAAGAACTTAATGTACCATGCCTGAAAATTCAACACACAAGCAGGAGGTCTACAAACTGTGCCTGAACTCACTGCTCCACACACAGTCACTGTTAAAACATTTTAGAAATTAAAAGGCTTGATAGTGTTAACATCCTTAATTATGTAAAGGAATATTTGTAGGTTCAACTATCTACAGGTGACATACTTGTTGGATAAAGTGACATCTATTTCTCAACTGTGACAGCAAGAAGGCTGAGAAAAGAAGACTCTGGAGAAAATCTAAAGTGAACTGGGTAGTAAAAATTATGAATACAATTTATTTGTAAATCCTGAATATGTCAAAACTCTACGTGTACCTCCTCACTGGACAACAGAGTTCTGGTTTTCAAAATAGATTTTAGATAAGAAATCCTGGCTTGCAGAAAATAGCCTGAACATATTTGGAGTAAAATTGGAGCTTTTGACATAATGGATGAGAAAAATAATGAGAAAAAATGTTGATTGTGCATATGTTGAATTTACAGAGAATATGTGCTAAAGTAGATAAGATTGAATTATGAAATGTCTTACATGAATATGGAGGTGAAATTTGGCTGGCGAATGAGATAAGAGCAATATATGATTAAAAATGACATTGGGTATGTCAGAAAAAAACTTAAAGATAAATACTGTGATCATGGGGTACTTAAAGAGTGGTTGTGGTAAACCAGAAAAGACAAGTTCAAGAACAAAGATGGGCTGAATAAATATAGATTGAATTCAAAAATGAATGATGAAAAAGATACCGTGAAATAATTTAATGCTACAGAGAAAACAACTGAGATTCAAACTGCAGTGTAAATATATGAAAACACTGTGAATGAATTGGGAGAAAGGGGAACATCGCGAAACTTTTATTTGGCTGGATCCTCCCAAAGAGACAGTGAGCAGTTTAAAGAGTAAATGGCAATGGGTGAGCATGAGGGAAGATGAATTGGAGGGCAGTTATTTATTTAGCGTAGAGTCATGCAATCACTGATATATAAATATAAGTTTATATAAAGCATATAGGAAGGTACAATGAATATAGTTGGTATAAACTAGATGGAATTAGATTTCTACTTCTTTTCTCCTCTTATATTGTCTACTACTGCTTACTTGTATGAGGCGTCGCTCTCCCGGAGGGCTCCCCACGAACTGCCGAATGGGTTTGAGGAAAGACATGACACACGTTTTCTCCTCGGGGTGAGCGAGCCCTGAACTAGCTCGAGACAAGCTCTTTTATTGAGGTTTGGGTGGGTTACAAAATGTCAGAAGGCAAGCACGTGATCCTGATTAACCATACTCAAACTGACACATTAGGTTGAATACACATATATGGCAACTATGTTTTGCAAACACAGTTGAGTGGGATGGATATCCATATTTGGGTGTCAGTAGATGTCTTCTATGTGTAAAAGCAGTTTCTACATCATGTCCAGTATTTTTCGGACAGGCCCTGTGGTTTAGCGTTTCTGAGCAGTTTGCAACAGCAGGTGTGGTCATATTTCTACAGAGCTTTTCTGTTGCAGAATGTCATATGCAGCGGGGTAGTTCATGGTTGGAACAGGATATGGACAAACAATATAGCTATAGCTTATCTAAAAAGATTATATGGCTAATGCAAGGCAAAACTATCTGATCATTGCAGAAATATTTCTCCACATCTCCTCCTTTCATTTTTTATTTCAAGGAAAAGGCTGTGGCAGGTTAAGCTGGAGTGTAGCCCGGACTCCTCCGAGCCTGAGAGTCACTTCCACTCACCAACCACTGGACACAGAGTCAAGTCCTCCGACTCAGCCTGTATCATTTGACCTTACCCTATTATAGTCTGAGGAGATGTTTATTTGTTTAGAGGACTGAGTCGTCCTCATTCTCCCCATTCAAGATGAAGAGATTTTTTGCTGACATATTATTCTGTGGCACGGATTGATAGGTGTCACCGCTTTCCTGGTCCCAGAGGGTATTCTGGGATTGCAACAACAGGGTCTGCAATGAATCCATTCTATTTGTGATAAATTTAGAGAAGCATTTAAACAAACATGGGCCAATTGTGCATATTAATACAAGCAAAATTAATGGTAGCAGGTGAACTTTTCTCTGGAGTACCGGTGGGTTGTGGGGGTGGCATCTTATGGTTGGTTAGTATATTCTTGGGGGCTACCAGCACAGGGGGTTCTACGGGGGTTTGTATTAGTTTTATGGTGAAAATGTTACCTGGGTCTCCGTCGTTATCACAAACACGACCTCCCCAAATGACCCCTGCTTGCCATCCCCTATACCTTTTTCCCTGATTGGTAAAAGAAATTTTTACCGGATTACAATTCTGGTATACTCCTCTTTGGTTTCGCTTACATATTACGTTCTCACCAGTCCTTTTGAGCGTAATAAAATCATCTTTGAGAGGAGGGTCCCATGATATTTCTCCCGTGGAGACACAGTTCCAGTCTGCACAAAAGTATACGCTTTCCTCCCCACATTTCTTCCGGTGTGATGTATCCTTCTTATGCCCAGGGCAGACATAGAGGGGCCGTTGCTTGACCCACTTGTGGCTAATGATGGTGTCCATCATTATACCAAAGTCAAAGTACAGATCAGGAAACCAGGATCCCGGTACTGCCATGGATGAAGTGGAGTTCAGGATGTCTGCGTGTACGTCCAGTACTACCCATGTTAAGTTTTGGGGCTGATGAGGATTGGGTTGCACACAGTTAGAAGTATAAAAGGCAATGCTCAGTAGCTGAAGGGCAACAGGAAACCACAGCATTCTTCCCGGTTGAGGCATGGCTTTAGGGAGATGAGAAGGGAACCGTCTTTAATGTGACTTAACCAAATACGGTCTGGTGTGTCTGGCTGGAACCCAAAGCACTCGGTCTGGCAGCTGGACGGCTGCGTAGCCTCGACCCCAGGTGATGAGATCAGCAGGTCCTTGCCAAATCAGGTCTGGCAGGCAGCGGTAGTAGACTTGAGGACGCTGTTGGGCTGCAGATGGGGAGGCAGAGAAATGACGGCATGCGGCAGACAATGGGGGGGTGCCAGTCAGGTTGACAAAGTTTAAGACATGAAGACATAGATTCAATGTGTTTTGCACTGCTGGGAGGCCAGGGGCAGTTTTCCCCTGTGTTTTCGTATATCGGTCAAGAGCTGTTTTTAAAGTTAGATTGGCGTGCTCTACCAGGGCTTGACCTTGACTATTGTAGGGAATACCAAACTTGTGTGTGATTCTCCATTTGTTACAAAAATCCGCAAAGGCTGTACTAATGTAAGCAGGACCATTGTCTGTTTTAATCTCTTTTGGGCATCCCAGTGATGCAAAGGTACGAATGCAGTGATTAATTACATGTTTTGTGGCTTCACCCCTTTGAGCGGTTGCCATGATGAAGCTTGAATAAGTATCGATGGAAACATGGAGATATTTCCATGGGGCAAAGGATGGATATTGAGTTACATCCATTTGCCAGATTTGACAAGCTTGAGTTCCTCTGGGGTTAACTCCCATAGGAAGAGAATGTGCTTGTTGGCTACAAGTAGGGCATTGCTGTAAAATAGCAGATGCTTCAGTAGCCGATAAGCCAAATTGTTTCATGAGTGCTTTTTTGTTTTGATGAAAATAAGAATGACTTTCCCAAGGAGTTTAGGAGGAAATAGAAAGTGCTGTCATAGAAGATTTCAGATAAGCAGCCGATGCTGCAGCGTCGGCTCGGTCATTTCCTTCCTGTAGTATTTCAGGGAAGGGTTGATGACTTCGAATATGAGAAACATGAAAAGGAGAGTGGCGAGTAGAAATGAGTGTTTGCAATTTAATAAAGAGAGTAAGTAGTTCAGAGTCAAGAGACGGAGAAAGGTATGATTCATAGATGGAAGATACGATTTGAGTTACATACAAGCTGTCAAGAATTAGATTGAAAGGTTGAGAAGGAAACATCTGAAAAGCAAGTATAGATGCAAAGAGTTCTGCTCTCTGAGCGGATTTTTAGAGAGATGTAAGAGAGGCATGCTTGGAGCTGCAGCTGAGTGAAGGACAACATGACCCAGGTAAGAAAAGGGAGGTGTAAACTGAATTTTTTCAGGGGCTACAGTGAGGCCCCCCTTCTGTAAGATTGTTAGAAGAGTAGGTAAATGAGGTTTGACTGTCCCAGGAGGTCCTGGGGCAGCAATTAAGATATAATCCATGTAATGATAGACCAGAAAGGAAGGAAAAAGAGTACGGAAAGGTTGAAGGATTTTATCCACATAATATTGACACATAGGACTATTGAGCATTCCCTGGGGTGAAACTTTCCACTGATAGCGAGAAGTAGGCTTTGCATTGTTGAATTCAGGGACAGTGAAGGCAAATAACTGCCTATCTTTTGAATGCAACAAGATAGAGAAGAAACAATATTTTAGATCTATGACAGCTAGATCATAGTCCCTGGGGATGATGTTTGGGTTTGGAAGACCACACTTTACAGGGCCCATAGGTCGAATAGGCATTAATTTGCCTGAGATCAGACAAAAATGTATTTCTTATCATTAAGTAAGGTTGAAAACATGTACATGTGAGATTGCCAATAAAGCCAATAAAGAAAGATATCTGTCCTAAAGACATGAGATATCTACAGTAACAGGAGGATGGAAAGGAGAGGAAATATACAAGCTGGAATTTCATGTTACATTGCCTAGAGAACCAGATTAAAAGTCAGAAATCTATTCTATCCATTTCTTTTATAATATTCCTCCTGCGACTCAGCTGCTTTGGGTCCTCATAATGTCAATGAATGAAGCAAAGTCTTCTCTAACAACACTGCCTTAATCCCCAAGCTACAAAGTAAGAGAAATCTCATGATTTTTATATTCCTTCACTTGAAGTCTGCATATCATAAATTATCTTCAAAAACACTGTAATAAAGTGAAAAATAGTTGGAATTAGCATAATCTCAACAATTAGGCAGATGTGTGCAGCCTTCTTCTCTGTTAAGAACCACATTTTCTCAGGGTTCATTTGTTGCATGCAAACTGTCAGCTGACATTCAACAAGCTACAGGCTATATATGGTAAAAACAGGTATATAGGTAAACAGGTATACATGGTACTAATATAGTAAAAGATATAATCATCAATTCTTCTCTCTAATATCTCCTTTATACTCTTTCCCAACAACGTAAAATGTCTGTTTACAGAAGGTTTTTACCCAAAATCCATATGAAGCTAAGCAAAGAGCCACAAGTTGCTAACCTGGCTATAAAGACAAACTGAACATTTTGAAGTTTTAAAACTATTTTATTACATAACTTAATCTGATTGCACATGTAGTTTGTAGCACTGCCCTCCTCTGCATAAGACAGGCGTAGGTATTGATGCACAACTGAGCTTGTTTAGTACTTTACTATCCCGTACAGCAGAACCTGCAAAAAGTCAAGGATATCTGAGAAACCAGTCAACCACTTTTATTTCTACCAATTTAAATAGGTTTAAAAATTAAATAGTATGTATTTTGCAAAAGATATAAAACCTGTTTTATAAATATACAAAATACCATAATCAGTTAACAAGCAATATGGTTAAAAAACAATATACACAATCAGCTCTAAAGAAAATAGTAAAAATAATAATTAAATTGCAACTTTGGTGCCAACCACAACACAGTAATCTCATTTAGATAGGTTGTTAGTTATTTTTTGTCCTATTTTTATGCTTTTGTAAGCTACCTTGAAATAGGTAGTTATATGGAAATGAGTGTTATATAAAACCATGTAATAAATAAATGGTAATTGAAGCAATCAAACCATAAAAGGTTGTAAAGCTCTGTGTTTATAGCTTTGCAACAAAAATGAAGAGCTGGTACTGTTTGAACTTCTAATGGGAGACTATTCCTGAAGACTAGGGAAGCATTATTTTCAGGCCAGGCTTCCCTTATTTGCCACATTTATAAGGAATCCAAACAATCCCTATCCAAGATTGCTCTGTTTTGTGTTAAATCTACTTTTCAAGTAGTCTTCAAAGGAGCTCCATGTGAATTTTATCTTTAAGATGAAGACATATGAATCACTATCACTAGGACCTCTAATTTCCATGTAAGACTGCAACTCATCCATTGGCTGAAAATTCCCATCGCTATTGATATTTGATTTGATTTCTTAAATCATTATTCATCATTACTTGTATGACTTCAGTTGGCTTCCAACAACAAAAAGCAACAAAATGGCAAAATGCTGTCATAAACCACAATAAAATATAAAACCATAAAAAAGATTGAAAACAAAATCCACATATTAGGTAGCTGCACTCAAACACAACCATTGTGTAGGCTCCACTACACATTCAGATCCACAAGCCCAGTGAATCCAACAATAGTCATGAATCAAGAAAACTCCCAGGTTTTGGACTTCTGCATTGAGGATGTGTGCCATACTCTTCACAATTATAGCCGGAGCACCCAGGGCCAGCTATTTTCAGGGGAAAAAGTACAAAATATACTAGCTAAAAGATGGGGAGGGAGAGAGTAGGATGATCAGGGCGGAGGTGGAATCTGATACAGGAAGTCCTTTACTTACAACAATTCATTTAATTACTGTTCAAAGTTATAACAGCACTGAAAAAAGTATCATGGCCATTTTTCACACTTATGACCATTGACTTATGGCTGTTTTCCATACTTATGACCATTGCAGCATGGTCAACAGCTTGGCAACTGGTTCATATTTATGACAGTTACAGTGTCCCGGGCTCACATGATTACTTTTTTTGCACCCTTCTGAAAAGCAAAGTCAATGAAAAAGCCAGATTCACTTAACAATTCTGTTAGCCATTTAACAAGTGCTGTGATTTACTTAACAACTGTGGCAAGAATTAGTTGTCAAATGAGGCAAAACTCATTTAACAATATAGATTTTGAGCTCACTTGCGATCATAAATCAAGGACTACCTGTATTAATCTATCAAACATCACCAACATGAAGCCCCTAAAGACTTGGCTCTTGTTCAGGAATGTTGGCCCGGACCTCACTCCAGGCAGCAAGATGTTCCAAAAGGCAGAGGGTTATGTGGAAGAGACATTCAACTAATATAATTCATTCATTAATCAGAAACCAAAACGAATAAGGAATAAATGATTCTTGTTAATTGTATTTAAAACTCTATTTTGAGAATAGAAGCCTACAAAGTTTAGGAGTATGATGTATTAACATGCACCTGAAGGGACAAACAAAAAATTTCTGATAGTGAGAACAATCAACCAATGGAACAGCTTGCCCTCAGAAATTGTGGGAGCACCATCACTTGAGATTTTCAAGAAGAGATTGGACTGCCATTTGCCAGAAATAGTGTAGGGTCTCTCGCTTGGGCGGGGGGGTTGGACTAGATGACCTACAAGGTCCCTTCCAACTCTGATTATCTGTTATCTGTTAAATAGGAGTAGAGTCACGTAGAGGTTTCATTCTTTCAGCTGGGTGGAATGCTAACTTAAAATCTAAATAAAACAAAATGGGATGGATTTTTGCATGATGGTAATGACAGTTTATGAAATTGTATGGCATGATTTAAAAAAAAAACAATCCAGTATAAATACAGTATTATTTGAATCTTCACATGCCATAATAGACTGTGTAGAGTGGAATTCAGCAATTTCTAACCAGTGGGTAAACAATTCTTCCCTTTTTCTTTTCTTTCTCCTACTTTTCTGCATTTTAATATTATTGCTTTTTAAAAATGCTCCTAATCTTTAGGAAGAAATGAAAGTGAAAAATGATCTATCAAAGAGAGTAACAAATTCTAAACAGTATAAAAAACAGTGACCAAAAGACATTTCCAGACTCCTAAAATCGTACTATTTGATTCAATAAGATTAAGAATTTAATTCACTTACTGAAAGATTAAATTCAGAGACTAGACAATCACAAAATTACACTGTTAATCAATTATTTGTCTTACCTCTCAGTGTTAAGAGGACTAACGCATTTATGTATTACTTATTTAATGATAAAACTTGAATTTAAAATGTATGACTTAAGAGTTATCTTTGATATACAAAGAAGAATTTAATAATGTTTATTTAGAGTAAATGGAGTGAGAGATAACTTGAAAGGGAATTAGCTAAGTTTCTTCTGGATAAGTTCACATTTAACTATATAGTTCCAGGAGTGGAAACACTCTTCTTTAATTTCTCATTCGATAGCATAGCATAGCATAGCATAGCATAGCATAGCATAGCATAGCATAGCATAGCATAGCATAGCA
>BLBF01000062.1:4136645-4160714 GCA_015471245.1 Laticauda colubrina | reverse complement strand
AGCACAGCACAGCACAGCACAGCACAGCACAGCACAGCACAGCACAGAACAGAACAGAATTCTTTATTGGCCAAGTGTGATTGGACACACAAGGAATTTGTCTTTGGTGCACATACTTTTAGTGTACATAAATGAAAAAATATATTCATCAAGAATCATAAGATACAACACTTAGTAATAGTCATAGGTTACTAATAAGCAATCAAATCATGCTAGGAAACAAATAAAACAATATAAATCATAAAGATACAAGTAACACTGATGATACTAACTTTATGAATCCTTTCAGCAGATCCAAATGAAGTTAATGTGATACCTATCACATTCATCTTTGAAAGTCTTGGGAATCCATTTTAATACAAACTAATTTGAAATTCTTGGCTACATTCAGCTTTGTGCTCAGATGCTTTTGGATTTCTAGATATTTTCATAGATATGCATCCAGGTGGAAATAACTGTTAACTGTTATACCACATTGAATTAGCACATTACAATACCAATAAGTGAGGTTTACAGAACTATGGTGGCACAGTGGTTAAAATGTAGTACAGCCAGTTTCATCACTTCACTCCAGGAGTTTGATTCTGAGTGGCTCAAGGTTGACTCAGCCTTCCATCCTTCTCATGTTGGTAAAATGATAACCCATCGTTGGGGGAAATATGCTGACTATGTAAACTGGTTAGAGAAGGTTGTAAAGCACTATAAAGCACTATAAAAGTCTAAGTGCTACTGCAGAAACAATGAATTAAGTTGGCATTATCTATATTCCTTTATGTTTCTTTTGATTATGGTTTCAAAACCATTTCTCTGGGCCTAAAGATCAAATGCCTGATGAGTTAAGTAGGCATAAATAAGATATTTAATGGGCTTCACTCATTAGAGGGGTTTTTAATTAGAGTTGTGCTGAACCGGCTTCCATTGCAGATATTTAATTGTTCTCCCACAATTACATAAGTTGACTATGAATAATTGCAGCGGGAAACAAATCAACTTTATTTAGAGGTCTAAACAAAGACTACCTCAGAAGAAGGATCAGTAATATATATAAAATCATGACGTCATCTTAATATAAATAGCATATGTGCATTGAGTTTATCTTCTAATTTTCTTTCAAGGAACTTAACACCAACTTAATTTGGATTACTTTATTTTGTCGTTAGAATTGTCATTTTTTAATTTATTTATTTTATTTGTCAAAAGCTTACAATATAACAGAAACAAGAATAAACATAAGTTTAAATACAAGAAATAGGAACTAATAATTGGGAACAATAGGACAGGGACGGTAGGCACGATTGTGCATTTATGCAGAATTATCATATGAGGTAGCCTCAGTGTAAGGCACTGTAATTGTGCTGAACAAGTACGAGCTCTATACTGTATCTTGAAGAAGCACTTTTATAGTTTATTGTTTATAAACTCTCCGGGGAATAAATATTCATGCTGAAAAAGTATGATTGTGATATATTAGTGTACCCTATTGAAAACCAAAACAAACTGTAAATTTAGGTGACAGCAGACTGAACTTTAAAAAGGCAATACTTCTTTGATAAAACCAGTCAAATAAAACTATAGAAGACCTCAAAGCAGAGTAGAGTGGAGTGGGAGAATTGTAAAAGCTATTCTCAATGATTTTCCATGTTTCTGACAATGTTGTGTTCTCCTTCAGAGAGCAGCAGTGACATTATGTGCCAAAAGAACGTTGTTTAAAGTTCAACATCACTGATTTGTTCTCCACCAACTGCTTCTGTGCTTGCTTGTTAGAGGCAACATTCATGTCAGAAAATATAATTGTTCCTTTTAAACATTGACTATGATAAAAATATACTAAAAAAAAGCTAATCATGATTATATAAGCTTGGAATACAAAAATGTTAACCTTCACCCCATATCTTCCGGTTTCAGGTTGGGACAAATGCATTAGTGCATCAGTAATGGGTAATCTTTACAATTTGGGACAACTTAAAAAAATAGAACTCAGACAGTTTTTCCTCTTCCAGTGTCAATATCAATGTGTTATCTCCATGGGTGTCAAAAAATATTGAATTCTATAATAAGATAGATACTGACTTACAGATGTAAGCAAAATATGATAAAATATAAAGACATTCTTCCTTCCTTTTTGAGTATTATAGCACCTTTGTGTGTGTATCAACAAGAAGACTGCTAATACCCACCTTACTATTTACATACCTACCTCTGTCACTAATTGTGACTTTGAATTATGATAGTTTAGACATCTAGTTCTACCAATAGAAGAATATTTGTAGCTCAGGGTTGAACATGAGATTCCTGATAGTCTCTGAATTAACTCCAGCAAAAATATGTGACATTTTGTGCATTCTTTTTTTCATACTTCTGTATATCCAGATTGGATCTCAAATAATTTTAATACAATCTTAATTATTTCAAATCAAATTGAACGAAGTTGTGTTGAGTTGAAAAGTGCTTGAAGCAAAACATTTGACTTACCCTCAGAAGGGTATTACATTACATTTTTTTTACAAATATTTTTGGAAGCAAGTGACAGGAAATACATTTCTGCAGGAAAATCTGTATCATTACTATCAGAGTAGAAAGTACTGCATGGATGATGAAGTGATTTGTACAGTATAAATCAGCCTCACTATAATGAGATATAGCAAAAGCTGAACTTTTAAGAACTATAGCACTATACATAGAGAGTTCAAGAAGCCGGGACAGGAGATAACAGGCAATGTGTTTCCTTCCTTGATTTATTTTCTCTGAATTTTTAGTACTGAATATAGATATCTGAAAAATTTTCAAAGGTTTGAAAGTTTTCCAGAGCTAACATGAGGGTTTTTTTAAAAAAAAATCTCAGTGAGAAAGCATTATTCTCTATTGTATTTGTACAATTCATTGAGTGCTTGTGACTGATTGCTGGAAAGAAGCAATCTCCTTCAATTTAAAACATTTCTGAAGAAACTTCATTTCATTTGGGATTGTTTAAATCTAAAAGTAAATACTTGGTCTCATTTGGGATTGCATGGAAAAGCATGTGTCCAAAGGACAGGAAAAGGAAAGGGGGCATCAGAGGGTGGGACCTTCTTCTGTAGGAGGGAAAAGCCAAGTGGGTTATGATTGAAGGGAGGGTAGAAATTTTCTTGTGTATCCCAAAAGCAAACCATAAGATTTTATGTAATTGTGAATTTAGGTAGTTAGGAAGTTGTGAGTTGTGAAGTAATAGGAGCGCCAATACTTGTCTGTAGAAGAGCATCAAGTCCTCTTGGATTTGAGCTCTTCCAAATCTGAAAACCTAGGCCTGAGTAAGGAACTCCAGTACTTGTCTGTTGGAGCAGAAAGTTCTCCCAGACTGTCTTTTTGGGGGATAGTAAGTCTTCACAGACTGTTTTTCCCCTAGTCCAAAAACTGTGGTCTGAAAGTGCCCTCTGAGGGGAATGCACATACTTTGTAAAGGCCCAGTCCCACTGCATTTACGGATGCAAAGAGGATGTAAAACGTTAAAAAAAGGCTTGCCATCAGTTGGAAAATGTGAGGCATCCGTTGTGTACTCACTGCATACGTGTTTCACACACACTATCCATTGAGCATCCGTCCACTGAGATTTCATCCACGCAAGAAGTTTTGAGCTGCACAAAACTTTGTGAACGGATGAACTTTCTGCCGTGTACGATGTACATCTGCGACATATACGGGAAACAAATGTTCTATGTCTGTTATCATCCATTAAACGTCCACTGTATCCTCTCTGCATCCTCTGGCCATCCCCTCAACTCACATCCGCTGCAGCTGAAAATGGAAAGAGGGAGGAAACAAAAGCTACACCGAATGTCTACACAGTGTTAGTAGCACGGAATTAGAAAGGATGTAAACGTATGCATCTCGTATATAATGAATAGGGCATTAATAAAGAGCTTTGTTTATTTTAAAATGCGTTGATCAATGAATAAATTGTTTTTGATTATAAAGGTCCATATGTGTGGCAGCTGGGATGATGGACCATACAGTCCCACTATGGTTGCACTGGAGGTTTATCTATCCCACAATTATCCTTATCTATCCCACAAGCATGCAAAGGCTTAACCGTTTTTTCAAAGTTTTCATCAACTCTTTATTAAGTAAAAAAAAATGAACCAAGTGTCTTCAGCAAAGATAACCTTTATTAACTGTCTTAGGTAAACGTTATGACTTTATTAAATAAGCAAAATGAACCAAGTAAACTGTATTAAGTGTCTTAAGCAAAGATAACCTTTGTTAACTTTCTTAGGAAAACTTTATGACTTTATTAAATAAGCAAAATGAACCAAGTAAAGTGTCTTAAGCAAAGATAAACTTTACAAGTAAACAACTCAGTCTCTGACACTATTCTCAGTCATTCTGAGTCATGGTCTCAGCTGTTAAGCGGGCAGGGACTGTGGAGGTGGCTGTGCCTTGAGTGCTGGTCTGAGGCACCATTGGGGTGCTTGGCCCTGAGGGTACAACAGGGGAGGGTGTGTTCAGGAAGCTATGTCTGAGAGCTGACTCAGTCCCGTGAGGTTGAGAGGCCCTTCATCAAGGACTTGAGATGTCAGGCCCAATACTGATGACAGATTGTTCGTTGACGGGCTTGGCTGTGGGGTGGAGGAAGGAGGAGTGTAGTGGGGCTGTCTGGTCTGTATCTGGGTGAGGAGTGGTGTCTGTGGCGTCCGATGAACCTGGGCCTGGACTGGGAAGTTCTACTTCTGCTGTGGGAAGTCCTGGTAGTCGTAGCCTTGGTAGGTGAGGGGCTGTTGAAAGCCATGGAAGGGCTGTGACATCACCTGGGGTGGAGGAGCAGACCTGGACTGGGTAGTAGCAGCTTCAGATGGGCCTTAAGGGTTGTGCAGAAATGCTGTGATCTTCTGCTTCATCGCCTGGTACTGGGCCTCAGGCAGGTCCCTGAGGGTCTGGCTCATGTGAGTGATGAAGGGCTTGCGGTTGGAGGATGGTATGTCACTGTGGACCAGCTGAGAGAGAAGTTATGTGCTGGTCTTCATTGTGTCCCTGATCTCCAACAGCACACTGTGGTCCTGGCCCTCCAGTTTGCCTCTCTGCCTGCATCCTCTAGAGCTGGGGGTGGGGGTGGGGTGGGGGCGGGTTGGCCTCTGGTGGCTGCTTCTTCTTCCTCCATTTGTGACAGCAGGGTGTCATACTCCACGGAATCCTCCAAGTCTGCCGGCATGGGGAGTGCAGCTGTCAGGGGGGGGGTCTCTGCCATGGGGCCCTCTGAAAACACCTGCCTGGACAGGGTAGCTGGCTCCTGGTTGGAAGAGTTGGCTTTCTGTGGGCTGTCTGAGGAAGAGGGGTCTCAGAGGGGCTGCTCCTCGGTGGCGGATCTCACCCTTCAGGAAACTGCAGTTGGCCATGATGTACATCTCCCAGTCAATGAGCTTGACAGCGGCCTGGCCAGCTTGCCATACCAGGTGTGCATGTGCTTCCACCATCCTAGGAGTATTTCTGCAGTGTACCCCAGGCTCTCTGTCTTGTCTCTCCAAGCTGCCTGCTTCTTCTTGGTGTCCCAATAGTCTGTGGCCCTTTCTCCAGAGGTACTTGTTCTCCCTCAGCCATTCCAGCACTTCATCCTCATGCTCCTCGGAAATGGTGTATTGTTTCCTCACTCCCTTCTCCTTCCCTTGCCTCTTCCTCCCTCTGGCAGGGGCTTGAGCAGCAGGGCCTTCAGGGGCTTGAGCAGCAGGGGCTTCAGGGGCTTGAGCAGCAGGGCCTTGAGCAGCAGGGGTTTGAGGGCCTTGGGGCTGGTCCACCACAGCAGCAGCAGCAGCTTCGGAGTCAGTGCCAGGGATGCTGGTTCTGCCCTTCTTCACCTTGCCAGGGCTTGAACGAGTAGGCAGAGGCTTCCTCTTCTTGCCTGACTGACGAACCATGGTGTTCCTGCAAGATGTATGTGGCAGCACATCTTTCCCCTGTATGCTGACTGCTTGCGTGCTGCATCCTTTTATATCCGCTGAACTGATGCAATTCATACTCCCCGCATGCACAGTGAACAGTTTGCATCTGATATGCATCCGCGCGGCATCCCCTTTGTTTCCTATAGGCGTCCGTGATGCATCTGCTTCATCCACTATACATCCGCCCCTTCTGCTATGCATACGCTTTGAAATTCTCCCCCGGAACCCCTTCGGAGGTGTCATTCGCTTCCATCTGCTGTCATCTGCTAGACTTCCTATGAACATCCGTTTAACATCCCTGCTACATACTACCCACGTCCGTTCTTTTCTGTTCTTTTCCATTCTGTTTATGCAAATTTTTGCCACTTTTTGGAGCGGATGACAACGGATGGAGACACCCCCGAAATTTTGCTCGTCTGCTGCTTCCTTTATGCATCCGTTTGCATCCGTTGGCCAATGGGACTGGGCCTTTAGGGAACCAAAGTCTCCCCCAGACACTTTTTTGTCTGCAAACTGATAGCCTGCTGACCCAACTAAGCCACAGTGTGAAATTCCACATCTGAAGGGGAAAAGTGGTTAGCTGTAGTTTAAGGGTCCTGAATGGAACCCTCCTGGAAGAGTTACTGGAGGTTTGGAATGAATGGCAGATGCTGGTCCTAGCTGGTAGGGAACAAAAACTAAAATGATGTGTAAAAAGTGGGCTTTGCTGAGGATGACACAGGAAGACCAAATTGGCTAAATAAAGATTCTTAAAAGGAAAGGGCAGTATAAAAACAGGATCACATGGGGTTTTGTTTTTTTGTTTGTTTGTCTCTTTCTCTGTCTGTGATGTAACCATATGGTTTGTTCCTTAAAATTTGTGCCTTCCCTAATTTTAACTGAGGTTTATGGTGGGAATGATCAATATTTGTGTAAACCTTAGAGTTTTGTACTTCTCTTTGTACTTCTTGTGTGTGTGTGTCTTAAGTGTCTCTGATCCTTCAGATATGAATTTTAAATTGTTTAAAAAAGAGTTGGAAGCACTGAGAGGAAAAGAAAATGTCTTCGCCTAGTTTGGTCTACCCAACTAGACTGGATGAAGAACAGAGCTCAGTTTTATTTCCTCTCTGTGCTTTTAAGGAAAGCCCAAGGTTATTAGTGAATGTTTTAAGTTCATTTACAAGAAAAAAATCATCCTTGATTAACTATGTGTTTAAATGATTTTACCTGATCACTTTTTCCTGAAGGATGTGAATCCAGTTTTTTCCTTTCTTATCTGTTGTGTCTCTATTTTGTTGAAACTGATTTATCTGTTTAGTAACTGAAATACTGATGTGTTTTCCCACCTCAAACCCTGCCTGCAAGGTATCTACCCTCCCCCCATCTCTAATTCTTTTACAATGCCTTTCCTGGTAGAATGACCAGAAAGGGGGAGGACCTTGTTCTTATGTCTTTCAGCCCTGCAACATGTGGAAGCAGATATTGCCCTCCCCCAAGAAGAGACATTCCATCCATTGGAGCCAAAGAATTGGGTTTGGATCCAGTCTTCCACTGAAAGTTATCACAGCAACCAGAGTAGAGAAGACCTTCCCAAACCTGACCACCCTTACCACTAAACCAGGCCGAATGTCACCCAGAGCTATGAAGGACAGGACTGTGAGATGGACCAGTAAAAGACTAAAAATTATTTTTAATACCCAGAAAATGGTTAGAAAGATTATGGGGGGAGGGTGAAAATTCATTGTAATGTGAAATTCATTGTAATGTTTTCTTTCTTGTATTATTTATATTGTAACCAGTTTAATGTACTCATGTAAAAATTGTATTTGAGAGTGGCTGGCCCAGAAAGTTCCGAACACCTTGGACATCTGTCTGATGGGAGGGAAAATTGACCAGCATGTTTGTAGTGTCTGTATTGTAAAAGTAGCTGCATACACAAACATACACACAGACACACCATTCAGAATTCGACAGAGGTAATACCCTTCATATATCTCCACACAAAGCTGCTCCTAGCTTTTTTGCTGCTCCTAAGCTTCCTTTTTTTGTGTTTATTGTTTTTAGTTTTTAGTTGTTGTTTTTTTGCTGTTCTGTGGCATTAAGACCTCCTTAGGCAATTCCCTCACTTGAAGACATAGAAGAAAAGAGATTTACAAATCAGAAACCCTGACTGTGACTCACAAATGATCCTGCCCAGTAAAGCAGAATATGTTGCACTCACCCGTCTCCTAGAAAAATGAAATATCCTAGGAAATATTAAAAAGGCAGAATATTTCCCCTAAAAGGGAAATAGAAACTCAGAGAGGCTCACCCCCCCACACACACCTTTGTTAGTGAGTGGGCCATTAAGGCCTGGGCCAGAGTATTCTACATGACAAAGGCCTCTACCCATCACACCACCTTGCCTGGGAAGATTGCATCAGCCAGCACTCAAGTGAAGCCATGTGGTCCAGACAAAGCCTACAAAGTTAGCTAAGACCCCCCACCCCTGGGAGTCTGACGGCCAATGGGACACATTTCTTACACAAGAATAGGAAACACTAAGGTTATATAACTAAGGGTGTCTCCACATCGTGGCCCTTCTTTTCCTTCACCCAACATCTTGAAGCATGTGATAGCTGTTTTCACTTTGGAGCTCCAAGCCATGGGTCCTGTCCACCATTAAACTACCTTTCCAAACAGACTCCATGTTTCCAGTGTTTTTCCCCCACTTGGAACTGAACCCAGAAGGATATTTCTTCTAACAGAAGAAATATTCTTGGTTTGTTTCCCAGCTGAGACACAATCACAGGCACTAAGTAGAATTAGACTCAGAAGCAAGCTGCCAGAAAGCAGAATCCTTTAATTCAGGAAGGCAAGAAAAAGTAGTGACACAGCTCAAGCGTTCCTGGCTAGCAGGCAAAATTTGGAGTGTGGTTCTGAGCCTTTTATGCTTAATTCCCCTTTGAAGCTCCTACAGCTCTATGGGTTTTGATGTGTTTCTGATTGTTTTTCCTGTTCTAGGGGTTAATCCTATCAGGCAGGCAGGAAAAGGGAGTTTTGGTGTGCCTTAGTGAGTTATTTTTAGCCTGATTCCACTTATCTTTCTTACTTTACTTAAGTGTTCCTTTCAGCTGGTGCTTTTGCCTGGGGTTTGAATTTCTTAAAGGGGAAGAGCTGTTTTAAGACTTTTGGCATTGTTTTAGTGGTTCCTGGCATTGTCCTTTTGGAATGTATATACCACAGGAATGCTTCCTCCCATATTGAGTGGTAGGAGCAACCAGTGAAGCTTTGGATAGTAACCGGATTAATAACAGGAAAAAACAACATTAGTGATAGCAGCTTCTGTCCTCTCCAACAAGAAAATAAGTTTCAAAATACATTAAATTTAAAAATACATTTGCAAGTGTCCTGAAAGTAAGGTAAAAAAGAGAAGCTTGTTTTGCAAGGCAGATTTCAAGATAGTATTAAATGAAAAACAAGGACTCAAAACACAGCATCCCAAGGAACCAGTGCAAAGATCTTAAAAACTACAAGGAACAAAATGCATAATGCTGGAAAGATATGGATATAGGACCAGGGAAAGATCACCACATGTGGATGAGAATTAACTTAGACAAACCATTTCAAGAAGCAAAGAACTTGAGTCCAGAACTTTGACAGAAGTATCTCAATAAAGGCATTTTATAATGACCTCAACAGGGATCAGGATTGCTCAAAATAAAATAAAAAAGTCTTCAAATACTGCAGTCTGTTTTGAATTCATCCTATAGTAGGCAACTGCAGTGTAGAGACTATTTTGCAGGAACATGATCCTCTTAGGAAAATAGGTAATGTGAATTATTTTCAATTATGAAGACTTTCTTAACAATTAATGTATATAATGCTTAGAGTAAAACCTTTTTTCTATTATAGAAATAAAATAAGGGTTGGTGGGTGGTTTGTTTTTTGTTTTTTGGTAAAACAATGTTTACAAAGCTTGTTTATTCATATCATAAACCTCACTCAGCCCCAACTTTATTGCAAATCAGTTTTCCCTAAGCAGTTATTTGAGCATTTCCATTATGCAGTGCATAAATATATGATAACCCTTCATATGTTGGCATTTTCTGTGTCAAGGAATAGCTCATGGTGCTTTGCAGGGAAGGACCTGACTTTGAACACTGTTAATCATAACATGGTGATATAATTTACATTGTATTTGTCATTCTGTCCTCTAGTCCTCTTTATGTTATACTTCATTTCTGTAGAAACATTGCCAAACAAAATTAGCTGTTCTTAATTTGTAGATAAGCAGATGTTCTCTGCCCTTTTTTTTAATAAATTCTACCTTTCACTCCCTATAACTTCTGAAAACTTCATATTTAATTTCAGAACTGACATATGCATAGTATTTGGAATTCTTAGCATACAAACTGCACTTTCCTTATGAACCAATATTACACATACATACATACACATGCACCATTAATGAAGAATGTTAATTAAACCATCACAAAACATTAATAAAACCCCAGTGAAACAAGAAAAGTTGCAACTCTATTAGTTATCCTTCTTCTATATTACATACTGTGCCTTGGTGAACATGTGTCCATGCCTTCACTGGAAAAAAATATCCAGCCAAGCTGTTAAGAAGAAGAAAGAGTGAGAATTTACATTGTTTACATATTTTTTCTACATTGGATCAAACAATACGATGAATAATTAGCATAGATGTCTCAAAAGGAATGCCCATTGATTCTTCCTTCTTTAATCCCTTAAGGTACATGAATGGCACAGTGGCCTAGAGGTGAAGATGCTGGCCTCCCATTCAATCCTAGGTAGTGGCAGATGTTTCTCTATCAGGGTATAAAGAGACAATAGCTACTGCAAGCTCCACACAGGTGTCAGGAAAGAGCATCCAGCTAGTAATGCTCAGTTCCATTCAGTTGCCCTGACTCCACCCTGAATAAAAGGATTAAAAGATTGTAAAATGAGAGGAGGGAATCCTTAATATATGTAGCAGACTAGAGATGGAAAGATAGACACTAGGTAAAACCTTTATTCTAACAGGGAAAGAATTTTTTTTATGGACTCAGATAATGTATTCAACAGTGAATAAGTTGATAGAAAAATTATTTTAAGGCACATTTGTGTAGAGTATACACTTCAAATCAGATTTTTAATTTAAAAAATCAGGTTATTAATTAATTAAGCCACTGTATAGTAAGCTGTTTTCTTAAAACTGGAGTTTTGGTTCTACTAGAAATAAAGGTTAATTGATAGACTATTTAGGCAAAATAATACAAATTGAAATTATACCAAATAGAATTGCTGATGAATATATGCTGAGACATTACATTACTTTAAATCAGTTCAGTTCAAATTTTTATTAATTAATTTAGAAAAGAATTCTGACCTTATTAAATCTTTAGATGGCATAATGATTTATTTTTTGAAAAAAAAGTAGAGAGATCAAATTACAATATTAATAGCTTATATTATTTATTAATTTAATTTATATTCTGAAATGGATTATTAGAAGAATTTGTCTCAAATGTCCAATTATGATGACAATATATTCAATGAAAAAGGACAGAATATTTGACTTTTAAATTGTTCACCATTTGTCTCATCATAGGCCCATCAAAATGAGGTTAAAAGAAGTAAAATAAAAATTATTCTCTTATAATGTTCTTCAGTAATTCCTGTCCCACACTAGTTTTAAGTTTTAGTATATAATAAACTGCAATAACTATTTTTCTCTTGAGTTTCCTTCTGAGGAAAGTTTTGGAAATCCCAATGTAAAAAAAAGAAATCCCAATGGAAATTAGAAATAATATCAAAGGATACTACGTATGAAATAATAAAAGAATTTCAGTACAGCTCATTTACAATTAAAGTCAATAATAATATAATGATATACATGTAGTAGTTTTAATTTTAGAAATGTGACTCTGATTTATGTTGAAATGAATTTAATTCTGCTTAAATGAAGCTTATTACCAGTAAGGAAGACTCAAAGTTTGAAATGTGATTGGCAGCTAGTTACAGTTCAAGAATGATTAGATTTAATACTTTCTCTTGTAACATAGATGCTGTTTTCTAACAGCACTTTTAATTTTAAGTATCCTTCCACTTCTAATTTTAAGTATCCTTTTTAAAATGTTTGTTTAAATAACTGTCCTGATATTTTTAAATATAGTAAAATATATTTGATTTGCTCTTATTTTTTATTGTCACTGATATTTGGAGGAAGAATGTCTTTGAAATATTTGTGCATATGTGCTCTTCCTGGAGACAACTTGCCATCTCTAGCTTTCATTATCAAACATTTGAAAATTAGGAGAATGAAACATTTCCCCTTAATTATGAACATGAACATACTGTAGGGGTTTACTTCATATCAAAAGGTTTATTTCATATCATAGAGGTTTACTTCATCATCAAGTGCTGAAATAATATTAAAATGTCGTAACATAAACCCCAGCCTTGTATGCTTGCTTCTCAACACTGAACACAAGTACATAATTCATGGGCTTTGCATTGTGACATCACATACACATTAAAGTCCGAGTCCCCCTTGCCCTAGAATCTAGAAATTTCAAACTTGAACCAGGGCAGTTTAAGTCCAACCAATTAACAATAATAGTCCCCTTGACTCTTCCATTGCTTAACTGATAAAACATGAAGACAAAATGTTCTGAAAATGAAAGTTAAGTGTGATAATGAAAAAGTTAAGGACATGATAGCTAGGGAAAAAGAAAAGACCTCTGTGTTGCTGCCTTTCCTTGGTGCCCTAAGCACATTTTAATTTTATTTAATGGTAGGGTTGATATGAATGCTAAAGCGTCATACAGTTCATGTAAAGGGAACAATATCGCGAGTATCTTTTTAGACAACCAGAGTCACTTCACATATTTTAAATTTCACATTGTACATTGTGGGCTCTCGGCAAGAATGATCAACCTGCTGAACAAACTCTGAAATATACATTTGCTGACAGGTATTCACTCTTTCTGGATGGTTCCATCAAGATCCTTTCTTGTCTGCCTAACAATCAGCAACTGAATTCGAAACAAGAATTTCTCTCTCGCTATATGTTTCCTTCACTGGTATTGCTTCTGTCGAGCTGCTTTTGGTTTATCTGCTTTGTTTGCAGCATGCATGGAATCAGGAAAGATTGCTTGAATCCAGTAAATGGACACATTGGAAAGTTCTGAGGCTACTTGATTCTCTACAAGGATTATGTTTACAAAGAAGCAAAGTGATGGAAGTCAGTTGTATGCAGTCTTACCTGAACCAGCTTTCAAGGTAAATGATTTAGACTAGAGAATAAACCATGAATGCTGGTCTTAAATATGCCAACAATCCTCTCTTAAACAATAGTAATTAATCTCTAAGTTGAAAAAAAGAAGACTGCATAGAAAAGTAAGTATCTAATAACATCGCTCCACTTTAATTCTTTTTAGACGCTTATCAGTCAAACCCATATCCTTGTTTGTGACAGTATTCATGTATCACTACACCGCATTCAAAACTTCCACTAAAAAAGACAAAAAAACCCTCATTTCAAAGTTAAGAATCTTTTTAATAGGCTCGGGGAAAAAAATAAAGACTTTCACTTTATGCTTGTAATTAAAAGAAAAGCTGGCCTTCAAAAGAATATCACAATTGATTGTTAGTAGGTAGCACAGCAGCAGCAGCAATGGAACTTGCAGTGACACAGAGGCATTGGAAGTGCCCAGCAGTGCATCTTCTGGTGTAATGGCAGCAGTGGTTAATTTATTGATTGTTTTTTAAAAAACAAAATGATGAACCTTGCAGGGCAGTTTGATGGGCTACATGCATCCTACAAGATGTGTGTTGTGCAAGCTGATTTAGAGAAAGCATATGATAAATTGAATAGTCTTGAATAGAGAATGTTGTACCCAAAATTAAATTGGAGGTTGGTTCTGGAATGTGATAATAGTGATAGAAATAGTACATTAGAAGAAATAGAATATTTAACAGGTGTCAGTACTGAATAGGGATGTGTGACTACTAGGTAATCCTTGACTTATCATGATAGTTTGTAATAGTTTAGTAATAATAGTTAAGTGACTATTCAAAGTTACAATGGCACTGTTTCAGCATCATCATGGATATGTGACCAAAATTCAAATGCTTGGCAACTGAATTTCATATTTATGACACTTACAGTGCCTTAAGGGAATATACAATCACCTTTTGCAACCTTCTGACAAGCAAAGTCAATTGGAAAGCCAAATTCTCTTAACAAGTGTGTTACTAATTTAACAACTAACTGCAATGATTCACTTAATGAAGGTGGAAAGAAAGGTTGTAAAATGGAACAAACCTCACTTAACAACTGGCTTACTTAGCAACATAAATTTTGGGTTTGACTGTGGTTGTAAGTTGACGACTACCTGTACTGTGCTTCTGTTGAATGATGTATGCAGTTGAATTCTCAAGCATAACAAAGAGAGTTCAAGATTTCCAATTGCAGATCACTATTAAAATATGCAAAAATAGCCACAATAAACCCCATTCACATGGTCCCCAAACAATGTCTTCCACTGTATGGTTTATGGAATTCCTGAGGAGTGTAATCAATGCAGCACAATTATCAACTTTTCTTGGAGTCAGTCAAATTGTAGAACCAAATGAACCTTTCTCAGTCAACAAGCTTATTTTATTTACATCACAGATCCAATTTGCCCTGTTATCTGATAATAGTTATAACATATTGTAATATTTCTCTGCTAAATCTCACCCAGAAAGAGGAATTATGTGTTAAAATCTCATACATATTAGTATATAGTTAATAGTAATAAAATAAAGCCTTTAATTCATTTTGATTGCTGAATAATGAAGTCAGAAAACAATATATTCTATAAACATCCAACTGCAGTTTGAAGAAAAGTTTTTATGCAGGTGGTAGAACTTACCTGTCCTTGGATTCATGAGCTAAGGAGAGACAGACCTCATTATCAAGATTGTGGTTACAAAAATGTCCTGGGAGAAGTGAAGGCAAAACACCTCTGCCCTGATGCCAAGAAAAAAAATATGGTTGTAACTATGTAGGTACCATAATTTGAATTTGACTTTTTAGGTTGTCTCAGCTATTGCAGAGATTAGTGAGATATTATTTTGTGAATCAAGATTACAGTAAGTTATTTCACTAAAATTACTTGAAAAAAGAAATACCAACTCTGCATGAGGGATCACTTGTTCTTTTTGGGGAGCATTCTAACTGGAAATCTAGAAAAAAAATCTCTGGGTTATTTAGAAAGAAACTCAAGGTCTGTGATTCAGAAATTCCTTCATACTTTCGGAACAGTAAAAAATAATAATAATCCCCTAATGGTTTTGTTGTTGTTTTTCAGCCAATAAGATGAAATCTGCAGAGAAGGAAAAGGTGAGTAGTAAATTTCATTGATATTACTGCATGTGTATGAAATGCCTCCTATAATCTTTTGGTTTTGAAATGGTTTTTCCCTTCCCTCTTCTTCATTCTCTTTCCTTATTTTCTGTAATCAGTTTTGTCCTTGGGTGTGCAGAAGGGTAAAGTGACCTTCAGCGTCATGAAGAAATAGATAAAAGAAGGATTACTATCTAAATGGTGCATCCTGTTTTTTTTTTTTTAATGTCAGTTGAAGCAGGTCTCTTTCAAACAACAAAATATCTTACTTTTACTGTTTATGTTTGGGACTCTGATTGTATTCATTATTCTGCTTCAAAGTACATTCATTTGCACCTCTTTCTACCCCTTCTAATATTTAATGCTGTAGCTGAACAGGGTGTGTGTGTGTGTGTGTGTTGTGTGTGTGTGTGCATGCAGAGATCTTGTTTTCCTTGCATGCTGCCCTCTCATACCCCTTCGGACAGGATTCAGATGACCCGTTATTTGAAGAAACAAACATAACAGATACTTTAATTTACTTTAAAAGGAGAAAAGCAACCCACTTCTGTTGTGTGGTGGAGGCAAACATGTTAAGCTGCATAAAAGAAATTGAGAAACCCTGTCCCTTTGAAAGGGAGTACTCATTTTCTGTTCAATGTGAAATATAAATACATTTGTATGAATCATAATGAGTCAACCGGAGCAACAAGAAGAGTTGTAACTTGTAACCACAGCAACTGACCCCCCATTTACCAACCTTACTGTTTCAGCAACAAGAGAGAAATAATAAATTAAACAGATGCTGCTTCAGAAAGATAAAACTACTTAATTGGTCTTCACTTTCCTGCACTGTAAATAATAAATCACAGTGCTATGAACATGACCTCCCTTTCTGCTATCAGCCTGATCTTTTCCAAGCTGGAGGACCAAAGCTAACAGTATCCATGGTAGCAGTGTCAGCATCTCAGACTTGCAGGTAAAATGCAGGATTCTGGATCAACAGACATAATTTAAGCAGAGCACTAAACATCTGGCTTTTCAGCTGGGTCTTTGTGCAGCAGATCTAGCTATATCACTGTTTTTTTTGAAAGACAAGGGAAATGACAACTAGTTGTCCTGATAAAACTAAAGCATGCCAAATATTTTCAACAGTGAAAGATGGAAGAGGCTTTTTTTTTTTTTGGTAAACAGATATAAATATTTCAGACAAGGGAAAGATGATGGTCAAAGCTGGCCACTTGCTGTATTTTTTTATTTTTACAAAAATGCTACAATGTATTAATAGATACCTTTCTTTTCTCCAGTGATTATCTAGTAGCTTGCAATTAGTAAAAGAAGAAATTCATTTCTGTCAAGGAGGTGAAAAAGGATACATCACTCTGGAACATTTATTTTGGGTTGGATATTTAGGGATATTTAGGGCTATCCATCCAGAAGTCCCATAATCAATACACATAAAAATGAGATGAGGCTTTGTTCCCATGGCACAACTTCCGATATGATTTTTTTTTTAATCTTCCCCTGCAGATCTTGCTTATAGCCTAGGCACGAGTTGAAGATGCCAAAGGTGCTTTTTCAAGAGGCAGATGGACTTTCTTGTTTTTTCTTTGGAAGATGTTTTGCTTCTCATCCAAGACACTTCTTCAGCTCTGACAAGATAGTGGGGAATGGAAGGATTTATATTCCTTGGAGACAGCTGGTCATTTGCATCCTTTCAGAGGGTCCTTTTCCAGAGGAAAAATTGTGGAGTACAGGATCCAGGATCAATACTCAGGTGACCCTGAGGGAACAGATAAACCTCCAATGTTTCAATGACCCTCCAAAGAGATGCAAATGACCAGCTGTCTGCAAAGAAAAAAAATCCTTCTGTTCCCCACTATCCTGTCAGAGCTTAAGAAACTTCTTGGAAGAGAAGGGAAATATCTTCAAAAAAAAAAAAACACAAGAAAGTTCAGTTGCCTCCTGAAAAAGCAGCCTTGGGACAACCATGACCTGGATGACTGAGAATCTCTACAGACCATGAGTTGAAGGGTTTCCAAAGTGGGCAGATTCTACAGTGGCTGCATTTTGAGACATCCTGAACTACTTCTATTTGGGAAATTTCAACTTTCATTGAGGAAAATGTCTGAAAGAAGACTTGTCAAGCAACCAATTGCTTTATTGAGGTAAACTGCATCCCTACTTCATTTCATTGAAGAGAATCGTGTCACTGTCTGTGTACAAATCTCTTTATCAGGGTAAATCTAAGTTACTTTGCATGAAAGAAACTCCTGGATTTGTATACTAGAAGGCTATGAAATTAAAAATGGAACATAGTTTAAGGAAAAAATGTACAAAAATAGATACTGTATGTTTTATTTCAATCCTGCCTTTTCATTCAGATATCAAGGCAATATTATTTAGTGCAGGGGTCTTCAAACTTGACAGCTTTAAGACTTGTGGACTTCAACTCCCAGAAATCCTCCTCCAGTCATGTTA
Organism: Laticauda colubrina; assembly: GCA_015471245.1. Classification (NCBI taxonomy): domain Eukaryota; kingdom Metazoa; phylum Chordata; class Lepidosauria; order Squamata; family Elapidae; genus Laticauda; species Laticauda colubrina. The sequence goes on along the minus strand of BLBF01000062.1, from coordinate 4,142,987 downwards.
GCTCAGGAATTCTGGGAGTTGGTCCACAAGTCTTAAACTTGCTACACCACCCTCCCGACTACCTTATCCTGTGAAGTTGGTTGGTCTGGAAAAAAAAAACCTGGCCCACAGTTACCCAGGTATCTTCTGCAGTTGAGAACAGACTAGCAGCTGACTTTCCCAAATGTAAGGACAATATCTTGAGCAAATACTGGCTCTTTACTGGCAAGAAATTACACAGCATGAAGCAGCTATAGAGAAAGCAGATTATGAGAGTATCAACTTATTTGTTTTCACATAAGGTGAAGATTTCTTCAGGAAGACTGCAGAGCAAAGAAGAATTAAAGTAAAAAAAATGCAGAAAAGGGCAGTGGCAAACCATTTTGGTATTGCTGTCAAGAAAACTGCACATCCCTATTTATGAAATTACCTCAAGTCAGACTTGTCTCAAAGGATGTAAGCTTTTTGTTGATGCTACAGAAAATCTTGCCAAAATATAAAGTTAAGGAAATAAACAATAACAGAATATTGATATTTGCAGCTGTTACAATATAATAAAGAGAATTTCAACAAAGTGACTCTAGAGATCAGGGGCCCTAACTTGGCGACTTTAAGACTCGTGGACTTCCAGAATTCTCCAACCACTTATGCTTAAAGTCTTAAAGTTGCCAAGTTTAGAAACCTCTGATAGAGATCATCTATTCCAAATTCCTGCTCAGTACAGAATTGATTGTATCATCTCTGACAGATGACATTCAATCTTTGACTGAAAGCCCTTAGTAAAGGCAAATTCACTGCTTTCTGCGGCAAGATTTTCATCAGCTGAAAACATTTTTTTAAATCCAGCTGTTCAATTTCATGTTAGTGTATAGTTACTTTTGCTTTTTTAATGTTAGATAAATTTTAGTTAAAATAAATATACTGGATTACAGGAGATGTAATAGATTTTTATTAGGCATATTACATATTCATAAATTTAATCATAACTTCATCATACTAACAAGGCAAAAAATTATTTGAACTATATGGGAAAAGGAAGGAACTTGATGGCATCAGACTGGCTTTCCTTTTTTCATGAAAGCCTGCTAAATAACCAAGTAGAAGAGCATTTTATATGAAGAAATTTGTCAGTAAAACAACTTTCTGTCCCACCTTTAACAAACCTTCAGTCCTGAATCACTTGAATGGTCCCTTCAAACAGACTTGGAAAAATAACAACTGCTAGAACTTTCATTTTCACTATCTGTCAGAGAAAATCTAGATGAAAATCTGGATTCTTGCCCAGTGTCTCACTGTGCCTCCAGTATAACTTGCTAGTTCACCTGTTAATCTCAAGGGAAATGAAAACAAGCTTAAAAATAAGATGAAAAATCAGAATGCAGAGAGGCTCCCAGGAGAAAATTCAACACAGTTTATGGCAAAGTAATGCCTTCTTACAGTGTAAACTGTTATTTCATTATTTTAGCAACAGTCAGGTATCAAATATAACCTGAGATTGCTGAAAAAAGTCTTTGAGGCTTTCATTCAAAATTATGAAGCTAAACCTACACTTCCATTAAAGTTTATGCAAAAACTCTGCTAAGCTACATATTCTGGAGATGCACTCTGTTTAATTTTAATGATTTACCCTTTATCAAACTGATAAAACTGTGCAGTAGTCAAATGTCTGTATTAATAAATTCTGACTTTCTGACAAGGTAGAGAGTGGTTTTGTTTTTTTCAAGCACACTACAGCCTTTTCTTAAAAAACCAAAAAACCTGCAAGTTAAATCATTGACTCCAGACACAACAGATTACTCTCTTAGCTTCCTGAACAGTGTTGGGTGCTGGGATTCCATGGGACCACTTGAAAGTTCACTAGGACAACTTCTTTATGTTAATGTTTAACATCGACATAAAGATTTATGTGCTGTTAAATGCCTTCAAAGTGCTTCAAACTGAAAATGGATTCTGTTGTCTTTTAATCAGCCTATTAACTTACTGAAGCTATTCAAGATTAGGTTATATTTAGCATCATTTCAAATATTTCCAACTAGAATCTTTCACAAAATCAAAGTTAGTTTCCCATTTGGTTCTGTCTGACGTAGATTCCATAATTATTTCAAAACTTTACTAGATGCCACCAGGCTTCATTGTTTCCCACATCTGGCCTTGAAAAAGCAAGGATATGGGAATCAGTTAATCTCATTAAAGAAGTGTATCTGATCAGCTGAAGCTGCACTGATAAGTACTTTGGCTTGCTTACCTAGAAAAAAACTGAAAACCTAAAGGCCCGGTCCCACTGGCCGATGGATGCAAAACATATGCATAAAGGACACAGCAGACAAGCAAAATTTCGGGGGTGGCTCCATCCGTTGTCTTCCGCTCCAAAAAGTGGCAAAAATTTGCATAAACAGAACGGAAAAGAACGGAAAAGAATGGACATGGGTAGTATGGAGCGGGGCTGTTAAATGGATGTTCATAGGAAGCCCAGCGGATTAAAGCGGATGGAAGCGGATGACACCTCCAAAGGGGTTCTGGGAGAGAATTTCGAAGCAGATGCATAGCAGAAGGGGTGGATGCATAGCGGATGAAGTGGATGCATCACGGATGCCTATAGGAAACAAAGGGGATGCCACGTGGATGTATATAGGATGCAAAGTGTTCACTGCGCATGCGGGGGTTATGAATTGCATCAGCTCCGTGGATATAAAAGGATGCAGCATGCATGCAGTCAGCATACAGGGGAAAGATGTGCTGCCAGATACATCTTGCAGGAATACCATGGTTCGTCAGTCAGGCAAGAAGAGGAAGTCCGTGCCTACTCGTTCAAGCCCTGGCAAGGTGAAGAAGGGCAGAATCAGCATCCCACCCCCTGGCACTGACTTTGAACCTGCTGCTGCTGCTGTGGTGGACCAGCCCCAAGGCCCTCAAGGCCCTCAAAGCCCTGCTGCTGAAGGCCCTGCTGCTCAAGCCTCTGAAGGCCCTGCTGCTCAAGCCCCTGAAGGCCCTGAACAATCTCCAGAAGGCCCTGATGCTGAAGCCCCTGAAGGCCCTGCTGAAGCCCCTGCCAGACGGAGGAAGAGGCAAGGGAAGGAGAAAGGAGAGAGGAAGCAGTACACCATTTCTGAGGAGCATGAGGATGAGGTGCTGGAATGGCTGAGGGAGAACGAATACCTCTGGAGAAAGGACCAGAGACTGTATTGGGACACCAAGAAGAAGCAGGCAGCTTGGAGAAACAAGGCAGAGAACCTGGGGTACACTGCAGAAGTACTCCTTGGATGGTGGAAGCACATGCACACCTGGTATGGCAAACTACACCTCAAGAAATCCGGGCAGGCTGCTGTCAAGCTCACTGACTGGGAGATGTATATCATGGCCAAGTGCAGTTTCCTGGAGGGTGAGATCTGCCACCGAGGAGCAGCCCCTCTGACAATCCTTTCCCTCAGACAGCCCACAGACAGCCAGTCCTCTTCCAGCCAGGAGCCAGCTACCCTGGCTCAAGTCCTCGATGAAGGGCCTCTCAACCTCATGGGACTGAGTCAGCTCTCAGATAGCTTCCTGAACACACCACCACCTGTTGTACCCTCGGGGCCAAGCACCCCAATGGTGCCTCAGACCAGGACTCAAGCCACATCCACCTGCACAGTCCCTGCCCACTTAACAGCTGAGACCATGGACAAGACTCAGAGTGACTGAGAATAGGGTCAGAGACTGAGTTGTTTACTTGTTAAGTTTATCTTTGCTTAAGACACTTTACTTGGTTCATTTTGCTTATTTCATACAGTCATAAAGTTTACCTAAGAAAGTTTATCTTTGCTTAAGACACTTAATACAGTTTACTTGGTTTATTTTGCTTATTTAATAAAGTCATGAAATTTACCTAAGAAAGTTAATAAAGGTTATCTTTGCTTAAGACACTTAGTTTACTTGGTTCATTTTTTTTTACGTAATAAAGTGTTGGTGAAAACTTTGAAAAAATGGTTAAGACTTTGCATGCTTGTGGGATAGATAAGGATAGTTATGGGATAGATAAACCTCCAGTGCAACTATAGTGGGACTGTATGGTCCACCATCCCAGCAATCCAGATGATTTTCTCCCCCTTTTTATAGAAAATATCAGTTGTCCACTATGGGGCCTTCTACATACTCTAGACATACTGCAGACATCCTAAATATACGAGAAACATCCCAGATACAAATGTTTTCTCCGTTTTTAATACTTTATATACGAGATGCATATGTTTACATCCTTACTATTTCCGTGCTACGAACACTGTGTAGACGTTCCGTGTACCTTTTGTTTCCTCCCTCTTTCCATTTTCAGATGCAGTGGATGTGAGTTGAGGGGATCGCCAGAGGATGCAGAGAGGATACAGCAGATGTTTAATGGATGAATATGGACATAGAACGTTTGTTGCCCATATATGTCACAAATGTACATCGTACGCGGCAGAAAATTCATCCGTTCGCAAAGTTTTGTGCAGCTCAAAACTTCTTGCGCAGATGAAATTGCAGTGGATGGTTGCTCGACGGATAGAGCGTATGAAACAGGTATGCAGTGAGTACACAACAGATGCATAGCATTTTCCAACGGATGGCAAGCTTTTTTAACGTTTTACATCCTCTTTGCATCTGTAAGTGCAGTGGGACCGGGCCTTTAAGAAAACCTCACTGGCTACAATTTCTAAAGCTGAGCCACTTATTGACAAAACTTTTGAGATCAACATTTGTTGTGCCCAATGGAACAGCAAACACCCAGCTGTGGTTTGAAATAGGAATGGATGATAATGATAAACTACTGGCTGAAAATCTATTTCTTCCCAGTTGGAGTGAACCCTTTAGTTTTAATAGTCAGTTTTTTCTTCTCTCTGGAAATAGAGTATATAGCAGGTAATTTGGTTTATGAACTTTCTGTACCATTCCTAATTTCTTTAGATTTTGACTAAGCCAAAGAACTGCTTACTCAAAGAATAAGAAACATGGAATTTCACACCAAAATTTACAAGGTTCCCCAACATGGCAGAAATAGTATAAATAATGGCACTTGGGAAACAGCAAGATATCTATAATTTTTACATTTTCCAAGCTGATAATACTATTACTTTAAAGCCAGACATAACTTCTTACCATTTGCAAGGTAGATACTCCAAAACTCCATTAAAGAAGCACATCTTGTTGTGATGACAACTTCAAAATGTCTTTTCTTATATTACAACATTGTAAACAGGGATATCAGGTCTGTTTATATGCTGCTCCTAAAGGCCCTGTTACACTGGCCGACGGATGCAAAACGTTTGTAAAAATGACACAGCGGATGAGAAAAATGTTCCATCCGTTGTTATCCGCTCTCAAAAGGGGCAAAAATTTGCATAACCAGAGCGGATAACACGGAAAGGAATGGACGGGGGGAGGACGCAGGGCGGATGGAAAGCGGATGCTCCACGGAAGCCTAGCAGATGGAAGCGGATGGGAGTGGATGGCACATCCGCAAGGCTTCTGGGGGGCTGCAGCAAAGCGGACGTGGAATGGATACAGCGGATGCAGAGTGGACGCTGAGCGGATGAAGCGGATGCACAGCAGAAGCCTAACGGATGAAGCGGATGCGGAGCAGAAGTCTAGCGGAAGCCTAGCGGATGCCTAGCGTTCACTGTGCATGTGGGGAGGATGCATTGCGTCAGCCCTGCGGATATAAAGGGAGGCAGCTCCCAAGCAGGTCACCATTCAAAGGAAAGACTTGCTTCCAGACACATCGACTGCCTGCCAGCCTTGCCAGCCTGCCTGCCTTGCCTGCCTGCATGCCTGCCAGCCTTGCTGCCTGCCAGCCTTGCTGCCTGCCAGCCTGTCTGCCAGCCTCCATGCCAGCCTTGCTGTCTGACTGCCTGCCAGCCTTGTTGCCAGCCTGCCTTCCAGCCTCCCTGCCAGCCTCCCTGCCGGCCTTGCTGTCTGCCTTCCTGCCAGCCTGCCTTCCAGCCTCCCTGCAAGCCTTGCTGCCTGCCTGCCAAACTGCCTGCCAGTCTGCCTGCCAGCCTGCCTGCCAGCCTTGGTGCCTGCCAGCCTTCCTCCCAGCCTGCCTGCCAGCCTTGCTGCCAGCCAGCAACCCCATAACCATGGGGAAGAAGAGGAAGCCTCAGCCATCTGCTGCCAGCCCTGGCAAGAGGGACAGGGCCACCCTCCCACACCCTGGCCCTCACTCTGCTTCTGCTGGGGCTTCTGTAGCATGGGCTCGCTCTTCTGGGGCTGCTTCTGCAGGAGCTGATGATGCTGCTTATGGCGGTGGTGATTCTGCTGGAGCTTACTCTGCTGATGCTGCTTCTGGCGGTGGTGCTTCTGCTGATGCTTACTCTGCTGTAGCTGCTCCTCGTCCTGCTGGTCCTGCTGGTC
>BLBF01000062.1:4062467-4136635 GCA_015471245.1 Laticauda colubrina | reverse complement strand
TGCTTACTCTGCTGTAGCTGCTCCTCGTCCTGCTGGTCCTGCTGGTCCTGCTGGTTCTGCTGGTCCTGCTCGTGCTCCTGGTCTTGCTCGTCCTGCTGGTCGTGCTTGTGCTCCTGGTCTTGCTCGTCCTGCTGGTCCTGCTGGTGCTCCTGGTCCTTTTGGTGCTCCTGGTCCTTCTGGTGCTCCTGGTCCTGCTGGCGCTGCTGGTGCTTACTCTGCTGCTGATGATCCTGGTCCTGCTGGTGCTGCTGCTGCTGATGATGATAATCCTGCTGGTGGTGCTGCAGCTGCTGCTGCTGCTGATGATAATGATCCTACTGGTGCTGCTGCTGCTGGTGGTGTGGAGGAGCAGCCCCTACAACCTGGAAGCCCCTCTGATGAGGGCCCATGTGGTCCTGCCAAAGGGAGGAAGAGGCATATGCGAGAATGGGAGTGGAGGCAATATTCCATCAAGGAGGAACACAAGGATGAGGTGCTGGAGTGGCTGAGAGAGAATGACTATCTATGGCGGAAGGGACACAGGCTCTACAGGGACACCAAAAGGAAGCAGGCTGCTTGGAGAGAGAAGGCGGAGAGCCTGGGCTACACTTCGGAGTTGCTCCTCGGCTGGTGGAAGCACATGCACACCTGGTACGGGAAGCCACATCTCAAGAAATCTGGTCAGGCCGCGGTCAAGCTGACAGACAGAGAGACCTACATCATGGTCAAGTGCAGCTTCCTGGAGGGTGAGATCCGCCACCGAGGAGTAGCCCGTCTCACAACCCTCTCTCTCAGGCAGCCTGCTGAGAGCCAGTCCTCTTCCGGCTGAGAGTCAGCTCCTGTCTCCAGGCAGGTGTCTGTGGGGCATGCCACGATGGAGAACCCGCGGACAGCTCTTGTAACCGTGGCGTAGCGCGTGGAGGTCTCCCTGGTACAGTGGGAGAAAGGAGATGGCACTTCCACCACAGTCCTACCCGCATCCACCCCCAGCTCCAACTCCACAGAAAGGCAGAGAGCCAGACAGGAGGGACAGAGCCACACTGTCCTGCTGGAGATAAGAGACACCATCAGGAGGAGCATAGATATCTTCTCTAAGCTGGTCCACACTGACTCCTCATCCTCTAATCACAAGCCCTTCCTCACCTATGTGAACCAGACCCTCATGGACATGGCGGAACCCCAGTACCAGGTGGTGAAGGACAGGATCACCGATCTGCTTCACAACCCTCCAGATCCAGATGAACCTGCTCCCACCCAGTCCAGGTCTGCTCCTCCACCCTAGGTGATGTCCCTCCCATTCCAAGGCTTTCCACAGGCCCTCACCTACCAGGGCTACGGCTACCAGGAGGTCCAGCAGCACAGGCAGCAGCCCTTCCCAGTTCAGGCACAGACTCATCGGACGCCATCGTTGCCACCGGTTACACTGATGCCACTGATGCCACCGATGCCACTGATGCCACCGATGCCACCCACGCCACTGATGCCACCGACATCATCGATGCCACCCACATCACTGATGCCACCCACGCCAGTCCTCACCCAGCTGCAGACGAGACAGCCCCACTACACTGCTCCTTCCTCCACCCCACAGCCAAGCCCGGCCTCAGTACATCTGTTGTCGGTACTGGGGCTGACACCCCATGGCATGGAGGAAGGAGCTCTCAACATCACAGGGCTGAGCCAGGTGTCTGAGAGCTTCCTCAACACACCGTCCCCTGTTGTCCTCTCGGGGCCAGGCACCCCAGTGGCGCTTCAGACCAGCACTCCAGCAGCAGCCACCTCCACAGCACCTGGACCCTTCACCCCTGAGACTGGGCACACCTCTGAGTGACAGAGAAGAGTTCCAGAGACTGGGTGGCTACCTGTAGACTTTATTTGGACACTTGACTTGGGTCATTTTTCTTTTACAGCTTGTTATTAATAAAGATTATCTTTGCTTCACACACTTGCTTCATTTATTTTTGTAAATAAAGTCTTGGTGGAAACTTTTAGAAATGGTTTAAGCCTTTGCATGCTTGTGTGATGGGTAAGGATAGCATTGGGGTGGGCAGGGATACCTTTGGGATGGGTAATAGCTGTGGGATGGGTAGGGATACCTTTGGGATGGGTTAAGATAGCTGTGGGGATAGATAAACCTCCAGTGCAAGCATAGTGGGACTGCATTGTCCACCCTCCCAAGTGCCACACCTATGGCCCTTCATTATCAATACTAATGTAATCATTGATCCACACGTCAACATAAACACAACTCTTTATTAAATGCCCTGTTCATTGTAGGCCCACCCAACATACATGGCCCAATCTCATCAGTTTGATGAGACAGGCTGAAGGAAGCATCCATTAATCATCTATCATCCTGTCTTGCCACTCCACTGCTCCAGCTGGGGAGTTGCACCAGTGTTTCAGGAGGTTGCGCTGCTTCTTCCCTTCACATGAGGCTCTGTTGGGGCCTTGCACATCCACAGTGTCCATCAGGTTTTGCCCTTGCCTCCATTCCCCAGGCTCCATGTCCCCATTGCCTTGTTGGAGGTCCATGAGCCTGTTCTGCAACACTGGGTAGCGGATGCGCATGAGATTGTGCAGCAAGCTTCCACGATCCTCCTCACGGTCTCTGGGCGATGCTGCATGGTAGTGAGAAGTACCTGGAACCTGTTGGCCAGGATGCCAAAAGCCTTGCCCTGGACAGCCTGTAGTTGAAGATCCTCTCTTCACGGGTGAGGCATCTGGAAGTGTAGGGCTTCATGAGGTAGGTTCTGAGGGAGAAGGCGTCATCCCCCATGATGAAGTAGGGCACATCTTGCATGTCTTTGGGCAGGGGGTCTGGATCTGGGAAGCCCGTGATCAGGTTGCATTCCAGTCCCTCCTTGAGGTGACTGGCGTTGTATACCTGGGCATCTGAAGATAAGCCATTGCCTGAACCATCGATGTACATGAACCTGTAGTCAGCATCGACCATGGTGAAGAGGATGATGCTGAAGAAGCCCTTGTAGTTGAAATAAGTGGACCCCGACTTGGCTGGAGATTTGCAGGCCACGTGCTTGCCATCTATAGCTCCAACGGTGTGGGGAAGTTCCACCTCTGATACCACTGCTCTGCAACTTTCTTCCAGCCTTCTTCAGTGGAAGGGCACTGGAGGAGCTCCTCCTTGTATTCTTCGATGATGGCCTGCACCACTTCTCTGACCACAATGCTGATGGTGTTGTGTGGCACCCTCCAGCCGTACTGCATGTTCCTGTAGGTGGTCCCTGAGGCCAGGTGGCGCAGAGTGAGTGCCACCTTGAGCCCAGGTTCCAGGCTGGGCCGGAAGTTGGTGTTTGCCTTGGTCAACCTGGGTGTCAGCTACTGCACAACTTCGTCAAACATGGCTGGAGGCATCCTCATGAAGTTCTGGAATGCATGAGTGTCTTCGTTCCTCAGCTCCACCATCAGCTTGTTGTACAGTCCGTACTCTGCTCTTCTCCCGATCCATCTTCGGACCCAGACGCTTCTTGGCCGCCTCTTTTTCTTCCCGTAATAGAGTTCACAGATGGTGGCTACCAAAAGGACTGTGTTACGATCCATGGTGGACATGACTGGATGCTGTGGAAGAGGAAGAACAAGAGTAAAGCTGCAGAGGTCTGCACAGCAGGGCTGCTGGTCTGAAAGTGAGATCCAGGTGAGTTGCTCCCCCTTTTTATGGGCAATATCGGTTTTCCACTAGGTGTCCTTTTGCATTCTCTAGGCATCCTGTAGACATCCTTTATATACGAGATAGGTCCCCTCTGCGAATGTTTTTTCCATTTTAAATGCTTTGTATGCGAGCTGCATCCGCTTTCATCCTTTCTCCGTCCGTGCTACTAACGCTACGCGTCTGTTCTGCGTCCATTTCGCTTCTTCCCTGTGTCCGCTTTCCACTGGAGTGGATGCGAGTTGCGCAGATGCGCAGCGGATGCCTAGCGGATGTAGCGGACGCGTAACGGATGACGACGGATGCAGAACGGATGTTCCCCGTATGCGTTGCGGATGCAGAACGGACGTGTTGGATACATTTTCCGCTCAAAAAGTTTTGAGCAGCTCAAAACTTTTTGAGTGGATGAAATGTCAGTCGACGGATGCTGGACGGATAGAGAGGAAGAAAAACGGATGCAGTGAGTAGAAAAAGGAAGCATCGCATTAACCAACGGATGGCAAGTGTTTCTCTCTGTTTTACATTCTCTTTCCATCCTTTGTTGCTGTGTGACATGGGCTTAACATGTAAATTTCCAGGCAATTGCTGTGGAAACATCTTCTTGAATCCATTTATCACCTATGCAAATTCTATAGTGCTGTAATGAAAATAAGGCATAACTGGTTATAGAAATAATCACTTCTGTTTTATTTATCACTTTAAATTTAACACTTGCTTTCTTTTAGACATATCTTTCTCTTAGATGTTATATATTTTAATTAATAGTCTGTAATATTTTAGATTTATACTTACACAAATAATCAATGCATTATCATAGCAATGTTTATCACTTCTTATACATTATTTTATCTTTGTTGTGCTAGTATTTTACCTTTTTCTATTTCATTTTATTTTCATAATTTCATTTTATTTTTTTTGCTGGTGATTGACTAAACAGAACACACTATTTTCCCAAAGTTACTTTTTCAAAAGGGAACTGGACTTTATTGTTTTTCCTTGAAGACCTTTCATTTCTTGAATGAGAAGTGAAAGGTCTTCAAAGAAAAACAAGAATGTCCAGTTGCCTTTTGAATAAGCAACTTTGGGATAAACATGACCTGGATAACAGAATCTTCATAGAGAGAACTCTTAAATAAAAGAAAATAAATCCAATTTTCTTCTGCTATTATATTTCTCCTCAGTCATCTTTTCAGTAAAATAAGCATGCAAAGAGTTAGCTGTTTGTTCCTTTCATCTTCCAGAAGTTGCTCCACTGTGTCACTGTTCTTTTTAACTATAGTGCCCAGAATTGGGTACAATATATCAAATGAGTTCTGTCAAGGCAGACTAGAGTAACAGATATGTCACACTATTGGCTCACATTTATAAGGGAACCCAGATCCCTTGCACATGTACTACTGCTAAATGAGGAGTCCACATTTTATACTTGTAATTTGCATTTTTCCTATACATATGAAGAATTTTGTATTTCTTTCTACTGAATTTTACCTGATTCATTTCGGCTCACTATTCAAATTGTCTAGATCATTTTGACTCTTCTGTATTCTTTCTTTCATCTAAAATATTGGCCACCTCTCCCTGCTTGGTATACCATGTGCAAGCTTCAACAAATGTTTCATTAATTTCTTCATCCAAATCATTGAAATAGCACAGGGCTTAGAACAGAACCATCTGGCACTTTATTAAATGCTTCTCTCCAACTTGAAGTAGAATTATTAATGAGCATTATTTTGTGCTTATTCAATCAATGGTGTGTCACCCAGTATTGATGTCAAATTGACAAGTCTGTAGTTTGTTAAGAACTTTTCCTACCTCTTTTTTTTTTTTTTAATGATCTCCTATTTTGAGGACTATTGAGACTCATTCTCTATTCACCACTGTTAGTTTTTTAGTAGCCTGAAATATGGTCCATTTGGCACAAAAAACTCCAGTGGTATAATTGTGGCCAACTAGAAGTCTTTTTCCCTTCCAAGAGGAAATACATAGAAATACAAGTGCTTTCTCACCATCACCTGACCAAAGAATTTTTTAAAATTAAAATGTTTCTCACTATGTTGAAAAAAATAACTTGGAAAATTGTTTATGTATGTGTGAATTAAAAATGTAACTATATTTTATGCCTTATATCTACAGTAATCATGATTAAATTTATTTATGTGCCATGAAGTGGGAATACACTGCCAAAATAGGAAAGTAAATAACTAACTAGTGACCTTGATTTAATTAGGCCATGTAAACACTTTATCTTAAATTGTTGATTGTGCTTTGCCCAGTAGAAAGTTGGAGAATTTGTGGGGCCAGCATCTTTAGATATTGTTGCCATATTGTAATGTTTAATGTAATTTTAAAAAATGAATAAGAATGGGGAAATAAACATATTTGTTTATTGCAAGATTTTATATGCCATCCAGTTTCATAGGGCTCAAGAAGGTATATAATATCTTTTATTTAAAAATGGTTGAAAAAAAAAAGTCTTAGCACATCAACTTAAAAAGCAATCTAATAGGCTACCTGCTATTGGGATCTGAATATTCAATGGAATGGCCTGGCAGTAAGTGACTTTGATTCATTGTTCCTTGTAACTCAAGCTCTTGCTTGGATTTTAATTTCCTTTGTTCATCTAGTAGTTCTTTATAGTTCAGCATTAAAATATTTCAGGAAGCAAGACATTCCACAGCATGGGAGAAAATGATCTTTACCTTGGCTTTGCATGGGCAGTCACTCTCAGTAAGTAGGGCCTTTATAAAGTCAGGCTGCATTTCACTTTAATTTACTTTTTGTTAAATGTATATTTAAATTGATTTGAATGTAGCTTTTGGCCTTTATCTGCTCATTATTTGATTTATACTCACCTGCTCTTAGAAAATGGCACCTGCCCCAGTGTATACCTCAAATTCAAATGTGGTTGTTGAGTCTGCTAAAGTTGAATGCTATTTATCACTTTTCAAAAATTTGTGTTTGCTTATAAGGGAGACAAATTTCATTTCTTTCAGGCCAAAACACATCAGAAGAGTTTAAGGGACAAGAGTGTCCCATTTCTGTATTGACAGGCCATAATCTGCTGAGTTCTTCAATATTCCATGTTAGCATAAGCAGTTGTAAACATAGCTTAAAAACTGTTTAAAAACATTTTTCTTCTTCCTATTTTTTTTCTTTAATTATGATGCTTGATGAATTCTGGAAATGTAGAATTTGTGGGATTGTTTTTTCATAATCTACCAAGTTGCTTCTCTTTTTCTCAGATACTCAAAACTGTTTTTTTTTGCTTAGATTATTTATTTTAATTAATGCATTTAACTTTCCCATCCTTCAAGGAGCTGGGGCACAAAATATAGACTCTAATTAAGTCTGTTTGAATGCTTTCCATTAATAAGACATAGCATTTGATATTAAAAAGTTTCTTCTGAGAGTCTTCCTTCCTTCCTTCCCTCTCTCCCTCCAAGGCCATCAACATGCAACTCTATGCAGCTAACATGCAATGCTGTAAAAACTATTAAAAGCATGCAAACAAACAAATTTTCTCTTTATTCCCTTCTTCTCTACTGTTTTTGACTCTTTTTCTGGTCAGTTTTTATTTGTGTGTTGAACCTACCTTTAATTCAGGATCAGAAAGTAAGGCTTGCAACACAGAAATAAACCACTTCTCATAGGACCAGGTTATTCTGGTAGGTAGACAGAAAGCAATGGTTAGGTTAACCTTATTCCATTTATGGAATAAGGTTAAAATATAGCTGTTCCCACAAAGAATTCTTTTAAATAACAATATCCATTGCACTTAATATGGTTCCTTTCTGAATTGCAATTTCAGTAACGTTATAGAAAATTGTTATGCTATTCATTGCAAAATTACCAGCAATTGTTATTTGGGAAGTTTTGAACTTATAGTTTGGGAGTGGAATAAAGCTAGAATCTTAGAATGCAGAATTAACTTTGGAGGTTGACTTTCTATTGAGTAAAATGGAACCTAATTACAACCAAAAAACATTTTCAAGAAATTCCTGCATTTTCCACTCAGTAGAATAAAGTCAAGATGTGCCAATAATCTTCCAGATACATGTTGTGAAAGACAGATGGGAGGCATAGCAATGCTTTCTTTCTTTCCATATTTCAAGTTCAATCAACTATCTATCTATCTATCTATCTATCTATCTATCTATCTATCTATCATCTATCTATCTATCTATCGTATATCTAATCTATCTAATCAATCTATCTAATGTTTGCCCATCACACAAATAAGTACTGAATTAACACTTATTGTAGTTGTTATATTTACAGTTGCCTCCTTAAGGATTACCATAAAAATATTAAAATCCATATCCATGTTAACAATCAGAATTGCAATGCTTTATATATATCTTGGGTAGAAATTCCTTACATGAAAATTGCTATCCAATTCAGTATGCTTAAATGAACAAATTAAGCCACAAAACTTACCAAAAGCATTGTATACAATGATGAGAATTTGCTACAAATTTTAATAAGGATTACATATAACCATTTGATTAACATACCCTTAAGCAAATAATTTCGAAGCCACTATGATATAGTTTGGATTCAGCCCCAAAGTTTCTAAACATGATTCATACAATGAAGACCTGTAATTTCTTTCTCTGTTGTCATGTATATTCACAAAATGAATTTCAATTGAAGCTTCATATCGATGTAAAAATAAGCATAATGGAAAAATCCAATATTTGGTGCATATTGCATGGGATATTCTGTTCCTTGAGCTAAAGCATGAATTAACTTGATTTCAATTTAGGCACCTGCTTATTCATCTTGGCAAATTATAGCTCTTGGTGGTATTGTCTTGCTGCCTTATACAATTTAATATCTTAATTTTTTATTGCTTATATTTTTTGCACACTGCCTGAAGATGCATAAGGTGACAGGTATTATGGAAGTGTTTTAAATAGCTGTATCATAAGGAAAATAAATTAGCAAATTAAATGAGAAATAAATAATGGAGCCATATATTTTAAAAATTCCATCTATATTCTGAGACTATCTACTTCCGCATCTATATAGTTCTAGTTTCACATTTTCTTTTTAACTCTTTCAAAATGTAAATATGTTGAGATTTTTTCCAAGATACATACTTATATCTGCTTCTCAAAAATGCATTTTTGTAGGATTTGGCCTGCTTATGGAACACCCTGCTTTCCTCGATTCCACATTCATGATTTGCAAAGCCCTGACTTTTCTGGTTTGAAAAGCAAGAAAGACCTGGTTCTATTGTTGAGCACTGGGTTTCAATGTTGGTTGAAACCTCTGCCATATTATTGTTTGTACTGAGTTCTCTCTCCTCTCCTTGTTCTTATCTCTCTTTGTGACCATGTCTTTATCCTCTCTACTTCTTGTTGTTCAATTTCCCGTCATTCTCTCACTTCTTGATCTGTCCCGTTTCTTCTACTGATTGTTCCTCTTGGCTTTTGCTCTCTATCTCTTCTCTACTATTTTGTTCTTTGTCCAGTGCTAAATAGTGCTCATAAAATTCTTGTGTGTCTATACAAATTTTATTTTCCTGCCAGGAAATCAGCATACCTTCAGGGATAAACCCTCTAAATGTTATTCTATTTTTAATTAGCTGCAATGATAAGAAGTTATAGTTCTGTCTTTGTTCCATTACCTTTCTGGGGACCTGTTAGTGGTTCCTTCCTTGTTTTTCCATATATTTCATCTCTCAAAGTCTTTCTTGTGAACCTTACAAGTACCTCTCTCGATAGCTTGTGTAATTGGTAATTGGTGTAGATTTGGTAGACCTCATCAATATCATTTCTCATTTCTTGTGTGGTCTTCTATAGTGCAATGGCTAACAGTTTTGCCAGCAGGTTTGGGAGGTGTTATTTTTTATGTTCAACTATATTTTGAAATCATAGGAAGAATGATGATCTGTCCATTTATATGTGTGTAATAGCGTCCTCCAGATTCTTATTTGCCACCATTAAGTTTTGTTCTATTGTTTCTACTTTCTTTTCTAAGTGGTCTGTTCTGACTTCCACCATTTTTATTTTCTCCTCATTCTTTGCTATTGCTTCTTGTACTGACCCCATCCTATCATCTAGTTTGTGAATATCTCCTCTCATTTCATCCAGGCCACCTTTCATTTATTCATGATTGTTTGTTATAGACAAACAAGTGTTTTCATCATCATTTCCTACATCATGTTCAAAGTTGCTTCTAAGTTCTATAGGCTTAGCATAGATCCTGATTTTCAGCTTCCCAGTATGCTTTCTATCAACCTTTGGCCTGATGGAGAAGGCATCACTGACATTGACTTTTCCCTGTCTTTGTTGTCATCATCATAGTAGTTGACATTCTCGAGATTGTGTACAACTGTGTCCAAAATACCATATATTTCCAACCAAACTGGGCACTATTCTTATATCTATTGGTATATAATAGTAGTTTACATAGAATATATACTGTACTGTTTATAAGACTCCTTTACTCTGAAGACTCAGGATCTATATTATTATACCTTCTGTACTGTATTAATCTTAATAAGTATATATCATTTACTTAATTCTAAATAGTTTTATATCAGTAATTAATTTGGATTAGTTATATCCCAATAGTGTAATCAGTATTCTAATTATATACAGTAATCAATATAATACAATACAATTGATGCAGTAATTCTGATAATCTAAAAAATGAACTATATAAATTATTTGTGATTAATAGGTATAGTATAGATAATGCCAATTAATTAGTAATTATTGTCTATAATTATATATAGTGTATGTTATATTACAAAATGTATAAGGTTATAGCAGTAATTAGTAATAGATAATTAGTAAAGTTAATAATAAATTGAGACCAATACAATTTCCAATATTAAGTAGTAATTAAGTAATAATCTCATCCACAGTCTTATAATTAATCTAATTAACTCAATTGTATACAACTATAAATTCATATATTTAAAAAATAGAGCAAAAATAGATATCAATATATATCATAAGTTGTAAGTATCTGTATACTGTCCACCAATCACAATATCTCTGATTTCTTTTACAGAGAGATTATATTAGCCAGAGCCTGCACAGCTCTTCTTTCTTTTCAATGTCTTTATATTTGTCCTTTTATTTGAAAAGTCCAAGAATCAGTAGAAAAATTTGAAGCACTTAACGTTCATTATATTTTCACCATCAGCTCTCCTAGTTAAAAAATATCTCCTTCCTTATAATATGCACAGTCACTGAACAATCACTGTCCCAGTCATGTTTCCTTTACTCTCTTTCAGCACTTCTCGTCAGCTTCCCTTATGTGTCTCCTCCTTCCAGTCTGCTTACACAGCTCTTGCCCATCTACTCAAATAATCAAACTGTCTGTCTTGGATCATTTTTAGCTAAAATCTGCTTCAAGTCTTAGTCACTAATAACTTCTCTCACTCCGACAGACAATTGCTTTGATCAGCATTAATCTTCCGCTCCCACCGCTAGATCGCCAAATTTCTCTCACTGGAGACTCACTTATCTGTCATTCTTTCCAAGTCTTTGAATCTGTGAGAATTAGGTACCTCTTTCCATCAGTTCTCATTGCTCGTACTCACTCTTTCCTTCCTTCACCATTTCTTGGGCTGTCACACTTCTGAATCCATCCCTCGGACTGGTCTTTTCCATATTGTTTTCAACAATGTTTTCTTACAGGAGTGGGGGATCACACCTCCACCTGCTGCCCTCTGTATCGCAGACCTCTCCAGGGTCATCTGCCACTTCTTTGGGCATCCAGGTGCAGAAAAATCGGACATTCAGAATGGAGCCACCATTCCTATGTCCTAGCCGTTGTGACATCACCCCAGAAGTCACCACAGCCACAATTCTATTTTTCCTTTCCTTTTCTTAAAAATCTTTGAAGTTTCACTTACTTGCCCCTCTAGTCTTTAGGAAAGAGATCTTCCTATCTAATGATTGCCAGCATTGATTTCCTTACTGCTTTCATAGTGTCCAAACAGAAGCAACTAACCATTTGCTTTTTTTTCTACCTCTACTTACTCCAATATCTCTCCATTTCCTATTTCTTAGCTTTGGACTTCTTGCAATTCTGAACCTGTGCTACTGGAAAGTGTATTGATAAGACATTTAAAACAATGATGGGAGCATAGGAATCAGGATACTCATCCAAGCCAAAGATACATTCTTTATGGGAAATGGCAGAGGGTTTCTTGGATTTTGCACAAGAGTTTCCTGTCTTGGCTGGAGAGCCTTTTCTGTCATGGCTCCCATTCTCTAGAACTTCATGGCCTTCAAGGTAAGATCTGCCCCAGTCTCCTGGCCACCTGAAAAGTTCTAAAAAATTCACTCTGTTAACTGACTTGAGATCCCTACGAAAGGGTGAGCCATTTTGGAAGTGGTTAATAGCTTATGTAGTATTTGTCTTTTTATCTAGTTTGTCATTAATTTTAATGTTTTAAGTTTCAATACTTAATGTTTTTCATGTTTTATATATTCTGTTTTATATTGTTATTTTATGACAGTATAAGCCATCCAGAATCACTTGTTAGTGAGATATGCAACATATGTAAATAAATAATACAGTGTTTGATATCATCAAAGGATGGCTGATGGTTCCTGAATTCAACCTAATTGGATCAATAGCCATGAGCTATTTATTTATAAAGCTGTATATTTATAAAGCTTACTTTATTTATAAAGCTATATATTTATAAAGCTTACTCCAGTCATTCTTATTGGAAAAGTATTGACTTGGCATATATTTACTTAATACAAATTTTGTGTTATCTCACAAGCCACTCATTGATTCTTTTCCAGAAACACCATAACTCAATGTATATTCATCTAATTACCTGTCTTAATAGATCTAATTGATTTTGCTTTTTAATATTGCACTTTACTGCTTTGCACTATGGATTGTGTTCCCTCATATGCTTATATTAAACTTTTAAAGACATATTGACTTTTTCAAAAAGCTATTATGTCACATCTTAATTGTACTTGAGAAGAATCTCACTATTTTTAGTACTTTTCTTCTTACTGTTATTTAACCTTTGTACTTATATAAATATGTTAGTAATAACCACTTGAGACCTGGATACGTTTAGTGCAAAGTCTTGTTCCAGTTGGCACTATAACCAAACTTTATAACCATTGGGGACATATTTTTATAAGCTCCATTAAATTATATGCTTAAACAGATGTGCATGTGCTTACCCTGCTATTGGTTTACATTTTCCAGAAAATTTTAGTGTGTTTTAAATGTTAAAGTCATTCAATCTCTCAATAAATTTTAATAAATACATAAGACCAATCATATTAATGAAATACATCCCCACCCCCCACCCCACATACATTAAAGTTCACCAAGAACAATAAAGTAATTTAATACATGCAGTATATTTTATAAGAGAATTAAAATGTTGAAGTTCTAATTCAACTTGAATTAATAGAGATAAATACTAAAAATTGTTAAAAAAAATAAGAATAAGTAACTTCAATGATGAAATATCTGTGATGTCAAATTATGGCAGTTGGAGCATAGAAAACAAATTTAATTAATAAAATATTCAATATAATAAAAATATTCATGTAGAAATAAAAAGTCCTCAAATGTAAACTTTGATTTATATTAGACAGGCCAGATAGAAGAATTTTTAACTGCCAATTCTCATAGATATTTATATTTTTAAAGCTGTCTCAAAAAAAAAAATAAGCTTCTTTTTAACAATTAATTAAAACAATGTTTTTGACTTGGTTAAAATATACAAAAGTGTATTGTTTTTTAGTCTATGAGGAGCATGGTGGCCTAGCCCAAGAGGGACCTGAGCAGTGGCCTAGAGGTAAAGATACTCACCTCCCACTTAACTCCCTGAGAGTTAAATCATAGCAGCAGCAGATGTTTATCAATGAGCAATGAGAAAATATCTACTGTGAACTCCATGTAGGCATCAGGAAGGGCATTGGTCATCCCTAACTCCACTCCAGATAAAGGGATTACAGGATCATAAAAAGAAAAAAAGCCTCATAGTCTTTCTCACATATTGACTTTTAAAAAGTCTCATTTTACTTTGTTTATTATGTAAAAAACTGAGGACCGCCCCTGAAGTTTTCTGTGTATTTGACTGTTTATAATTTAAACCATTGTCATTTCTTTTTAAAGAGGAATTTCCTTAGTACTGATCTTTATTCAGAAATCTACCAAAACAGTTATAGGTTCCCTAAAAATGTCTAAACTAAATCCATAAATAGGATGTTTAAGACATTATAATTTTATTAAATGAAACATTTATTGAGTACTTCACACAATGTAACTTTTGTAGTTCATATCAGATAAACTTCAGCAAAGATAAAATCTCCTACATTTTTTTTCTCCAGCAATTCTCATTCATTTAGATCAAAGAGAATTTTAGAAATTCTTTCAAAAGAGAATTTTGGAGACATTCTTATGATTTAAGAGTAGCATATTTGCACCAGTTTGAATAGGAGCTGGGCATGCCAATTGTGTGAATGACTTCCCTTTCATGGTATATTTTTTTCTCCATCCATCTGAAATGTCTGTGGCTTCCTGCATTTCAAATACATTCTGAAAGGCATAAGGCCCATGTCACACTGAACCAACGGATGCAAAGAGGATGTAAAACGGACAAAAAACCTTGCCATCCGTTCGAAAAGGTGATGTACTCACTACCTCCATTTGGCTTCCTCTCTATCCGTCCAGCATCCATTTATGGACGTTTCATCCGCTCCAAAAGTTTTGGGCTGCCTAAAACTTTTGCGTGGAAAATGTATCCAGTTTGTCCGTTCTGCATCCGCAACACATCCGCTACGCATCCGTTCTGCATCCGTTATGCATCCGCTATATCCGCTAGGCATCTGTTCCGCATCCGCGCAACTCGCATCTGCTTGAACGCAGGGAAGAAGCGGAACAGATGCAGAACGGATGCAGAACGGATGCAGCACAGAAACAAAGTGTTTAAAACGGAAAAAACCTTCACAGAGGGGACCTATCTCGGATATTAAGGATGTCTAGAGGATGCCTAGAGGATGCCTAGAGGATGCCTAGTGGAAAACCTATACTGTCTATAAAAAGGGGGAGCAACTCGCCTGCATCTCACTTTCAGAACAGCAGCCCAGTGGTGCAGACCTCTGCAGCCTTCATCTGGCTCTTCCTCTTCCACAGCATCCAGTCATGTCCACTGTGGATTGTAACAAAGTCCTTTCGGCAGCCACCATCGTTCTGCAACAGTGCGAAGCCATCTGCAGGCTCTGTGAACACTACTGCGAGAAGAAAAGGAGCCACCCAAAAAGAGTCTGGATCCGAAGATGGTTCACCAGAAGAGCAGAGGACGGACTGTACAACAAGCTGATGGTGGAGCTCAGGAACAAAGACACTCGGGCATTCCAGAACTTCATGAGGATGCCTCCAGCCATGTTTGACGAAGTTGTGCAGCGGCTGACACCCAGGTTGACCAAGGCAAACACCATCAGCATTGTGGTCAGAGAAGTGGTGCAGGCCATCATTGAAGAATACAAGGAGGAGCTCCTCCAGTACCCCTACACTGAAGAAGGATGGAAGAAAGTTGCAGGGCAATGGTATTAGAAGTGGAACACACCGTTGGAGCCATAGATGGCAAGGACGTGGCCTGCAAATCTCCAGCCAAGTTGGGGTCCACTTATTTCAACTCCAAGGGCTTCTTCAGCATCATCCTCTTCGCCATGGTCGATGCTGACGACAAGTTCATGTACATCGATGCTCATCGTGGGCTTCCCAGATACAGAACCCCTGCCCAACGACACACAAGATGTGCCCTACTTCATCGTGGGGGATGATGCCTTCTCCCTCACAACCTACCTCATGAAGCCCTACACTTCCAGACTCCTCACCCATGAAGAGAGGATCTTCAACTACAGGCTGTCCAGGGCAAGATGGGTGGTGGAGAACGCCTTTTGCATCCTGGCCAACAGGTTCCAGGTACTTCTCACCAACATGCAGCATAGCCCAGAGACCATGAGGAGGATCATGGAAGCTTGCTGCATCCTGCACAATCTCATGCGCACCCACTACCCAGTCTTGCAGAACAGGCTTGTGGACCGTCAACAAGGCAATGGGGACATGAAGCCAGCGGAATGGAGGCAAGGGCAAAACCTGATCGACACTCAGGATGTGCAAGACCCCAACAGAGCCTCCCGTGAGGCGAAGAAGCAGCGCAACCTCCTGAAACACTGGTGCAACTCCCCAGCTGGAGCAGTGGAGTGGCAAGACAGAATGGTAAATGCTTAATGGATGCTTCCTTCAGCCTGTCTCATCACACGGATGAGATTGGGCCATGTATGTTGAGTGGCCCTAAAATGAACAGGGCGTTTAATAAAGAGTTGTGTTTATGTTGAGATGTGTGGATAATTATTACATTATTATTAATAATAAAGGGCCGTAGGTGTGGCACCCACAGCTATCTTAAGCCCATGTCACACTGGCCAACGGATGCAAAAAGGACACAATGGACGAGCAAAATGTTCCATCCGTTGTGATCCGCTCTCAAAAGGGACAAAAATTTGCATAACCAGAGCGGATAACATGGACGTGGGGAGGACGCAGCAGATGGAAGCGGATGGGAGCAGATGGCGCATCCGGGGGGCCACAGCAAAGCCAACACGGAACGGATACAGCAAATGCAGAGCAGACGCCGAACGGATAAAGCGGATGCACAGCGGATGCAGAGCGGATGCCTAGCGGATGCCTGGCATTAATTGCGCATGCGGGGAGGATGCATTGTGTCACCCCGCGGATATAACGGAAGCAGCTCGGAAGCAGGTCACCATTCAGAGGAAAGACCTGCTGCCAGACAGATTGGCTGCCTTGCCAGCCCTGCCTGCATGTCTGCCTGCAAGCCTTGCTGCCAGCCGTGCTGCCAGCCTCCCTGCCAGCCTTGGTTCCTGCCAGCCTCCCTGCTAGCCAGCAACCCCACAACCATGCGGAAGCAAAGTAAGCCTCAGCCCTCTGCTGCCAGCCCTTGCAAGAGGGACAGGGCTACCATCCTGCCCCCTGGCCCTCACTCTGGTTCTACTGGGGCTTCTGCAGCACGGGCTCGCTCTTCTGGGGCTGGGGCTTCTGCTGCTTCTGATTTTGGAGGAACTGACGACAAGCACTCCAGCACCAGCCACCTCCACAGCACCTGGACCTTTCACCCCTGGGACTGAGCGACCAAGAGGAGTGCCAGAGACTCATTTTTGTTTATAGCTTGTTGTTAATAAAGTCTATTTATGATTCACACACTTGCTTCATTTCTTTTTTTTCATAAAGTCTTGGTGGAAACTTTTAGAAATGGTTTAAGCCTTTGCATGCTTGTGGGATGGGTAAGGATAGCATTGGGATGGGCAGGGATACCTTTGGGATGGGTAATAGCTGTGGGATAGATAAACCTCCAGTGCAAGCATAGTGGGACTGTATGGTCCACCCTCCCAGATGCCACACCTATGGCCCTTTATTATCAATAACAATATAATCAATCATCCACACATGTCAACATAAACATAACTCTTTATTAAATGCCCTGTTCATTTTAGGGCCACTCAACATACATGGCCCAATCTCATCCGTGTGATGAGACAGGCTGAAGGAAGCATCCATTAAGCATTTACCATTCTGTCTTGCCACTCCACTGCTCCAGCTGGGGAGTTGCACCAGTGTTTCAGGAGGTTGCGCTGCTTCTTCGCCTCACGGGAGGCTCTGTTGGGGTCTTGCACATCCTGAGTGTCGATCAGGTTTTGCCCTTGCCTCCATTCCGCTGGCTTCATGTCCCCATTGCCTTGTTGACGGTCCACAAGCCTGTTCTGCAAGACTGGGTAGTGGGTGCGCATGAGATTGTGCAGGATGCAGCAAGCTTCCATGATCCTCCTCATGGTCTCTGGGCTATGCTGCATGTTGGTGAGAAGTACCTGGAACCTGTTGGCCAGGATGCAAAAGGCGTTCTCCACCACCCATCTTGCCCTGAACAGCCTGTAGTTGAAGATCCTCTCTTCACAGGTGAGGTATTTGGAGGTGTAGGGCTTCATGAGGTAGGTTGTGAGGCAGAAGGCATCATCCCCCACGATGAAGTAGGGCACATCTTGTGTGTCATTGGGCAGTGGGTCTGGATCTGGGAAGCCCATGATGAGGTTGAGTTCTAGCCCCTCCTTGAGGTGACTGTCGTTGTATACCTGGGCATCTGAATATGAGCCATTGCCTGAAGCATCGATGTACATGAACTTGTAGTCAGCATCGACCATGGCGAAGAGGATGATGCTGAAGAAGCCCTTGTAGTTGTGATAAGTGGACCCTGACTTGGCTGGCGCTTTGCAGGCCACGTGCTTCCCATCTATGGCTCCAACGGTGTGAGGGAAGTTCCATTTCTGATACCACTGCTCTGCAACTTTCTTCCATCCTTCTTCAGTGGAGGGGCAGTGGAGGAGCTCCTCCATATACTCTTCACTAATGGCCTGCACCACTTCTCTGACCACAAAGCTGATGGTACTGGGTGGCACCCTCCAGCCATACTGCATGCTCCTGTAGGTGGTCCCTGAGGCCAGGTGGCGCAGAGTGAGTGCCACCTTGAGCCCAGGTTCCAGGCTGTGCGGGAGGTTGGTGTTTGTCTTGCTCAACTTGGGTGTCAGGCGCTGCACAACTTCATCAAACATGGCTGGAGGCATCCTCATGAAGTTCTGGAACGCCCGAGTGTCTTTGCTCCTGAGCTCCACATCAGCTTGTTGTACAGTCCGTCCTCTGTTCTTCTGGTGAACCATCTTTGGACCCAGACTTTTTTTGGGTGCCTCATTTTCTTCCCCTAGTAGAGTTCACAGAGCCTGTAGATGGTTTTGCACTGTTGCAGAAAGATGGTGGCTGCCGAAAGGACTTTGTCACAATCCACGGTGGACATGACTGGATGCTGTGGAAAAGGAAGAGCCAGATGAAGACTTCAGAGGTCTGCACCGCTGGGCTGCTGTTCTAAAAGTGAGATGCAGGCGAGTTGCTCCCCCTTTTTATAGGCAGTATAGGTGTCCCTTTGCATCCTCTAGGCATCCTCTAGGCATCCTCTTGGCATCCTTAATATCCGAGATAGGTCCCCTCTGCGAACGTTTTTTCTGTTTTAAATGCTTTGTTTCCATTCTGCATCCGCTAGGCATCCGTTCTGCATCCATTCTGCATCTGTTCCGCTTCCTCCCTGCATCCGGGTGGATGCGAGTTGCGCGGATGTGCAGCGGATGCCTAGCGGATATCGCGGATGCGTAGTGGATGCGTAGCGGATGCAGAATGGACGAACTGGATACATTTTCCACGCAAAAGTTTTAGGTAGCCCAAAACTTTTGGAGCGGATGAAACGTCCATAAACGGATGCTGGACGGATAGAGAGGAAGCCAAAAGGAGGCAGTGAGTAAATCGCATTTTCGAACGGATGGCAAGGTTTTTTGTCCGTTTTATATCCTCTTTGCATCCGTTGGTTCAGTGTGACATGGGCTTTAACCCATCCCACAAGCATGCAAAGACTTAAACCATTTCTAAAAGTTTCCACCAAGACTTTATTAAAAAAAAGAAATGAAGCAAGTGTGTGAATCAAAAATAGACTTTATTAACAACAAGCTATAAAACAAAAATGAGTCTCTGGCACTCCTCTTGGTCGCTCAGTCTCAGGGGTGAAGGGTCCATGTGCTGTGTAGGTGGCTGGTGCTGGAGTGCTTGTCATCAGCTCCTCCAGAAGCAGAAGCAGCAGAAGCGCCAGCCCCAGAAGAGCGAGCCCGTGCTGCAGAAGCCCCAGCAGAACCAGAGTGAGGGCCAGGGGGCGGGATGTTAGCCCTGTCCCTCTTGCAAGGGCTGGCAGCAGATGGCTGAGGCTTGCTGTGCTTCTGCATGGTTGTGGGGTTGCTGGCTGGCAGGGGGGCTGGCAGGAACCAAGGCTGGCAGGAAGACTGGCAGGGAGGCTGGCACCAAGGCAGGCACCAAGGCTTGCAGGGAGGCAGGCACCAAGGCTGGCAGAAAGGCTGGCAGTCAGGCAAGCAGGCAGGCAGATACCAAGGCTGGCAGGAAGGCCGGCACCAAGGCAGGCACCAAGGCTGGCAGGGAGGCAGGCACCAAGGCTGGCAGGAAGGCTGGCAGGCAGGCAGGCACCAAGGCTGGCAGGCAGACATGAACCAAGGCTGGCAGGGAGGCAGGCAGGCAGCGAGGCTGGTAGAAAGGCTGGTAGCAAGGCTGGCAGCAAGGCTGGCAGGCAGACATGCAGGCAGGGCAGGCAAGGCAGCCAATCCGTCCGGCAGCAGGTCTTTCCTCTGAATGGCGACCTGCTTCCGAGCTGCTTCCGTTATATCCGTGGGGCTGACGCAATGCATCCTCCCCGCATGCACAATTATAGCCAGGCATGCATTAGGCTTCCGCTGTGCATCCGCTGTGCTTCCTCTGTGCATCCACTTCATCCGCTGTGCATCCGCTCTGCATCCGCTGTATCCATTCCGTGTCCGCTTTGCTGAGGCCCCCTGGAAGCCTAGCGGATGCGCCATCCGCTCCCATCCGCTCCCATCCGCTCCCATCCGCTGGGCTTCCGTTCCGCATCCACTTTGCATCCGCCCTGCGTCCTCCCCGCGTCCATGTTATCTGCTCCAGTTATGCAAATTTTTGCCCCTTTTGAGAGCGGATAACAACGGATGGAACATTTTGCTCGTCCGCTGTGTCCTTTTTTCATCCGTTGGGCAGTGTGACATGGGCTTAAGGTGGACAATCCTCTCATTTTCCCCCAAGTTACCCTATCACTGGTAATAATGCATTTCAGAAAGTATTTCTTTACCCTATAGAATGCTGTGCAATTGCCAAACCATACAGAGGTGCAGTGAGTTAAGATACTCTCTATGGTGCAGCAGTCGAAGGTCACCAGGAGTTTTTCATTCAGTTGTTTTCTGAGAAGTCTCAGGTAGTATAATCTCTGCTGGGCCCTTTTAACCAGTGCTGCAATGTGAGCACCCCAGGTCAGGTCCTCTTTTATGGTAACACCCAGAAACTTAAAACTGGCCACTTGTTCCACTCTGTCTCCATTGATAAGCAAGGGCTGGATGTCTGATCTGTTCTTTCTATAGTACATTATAAGCTCTTTGGTCTTATTGGTGTTGAAGACCAAGTTATTGGTCACCATGAAAGCAACCAGCCCACCTCATCTCGGTAGGCAGACCCATCCCCGCCCCTCCGGAGATGAGTCCCACCACTGTTGTATCATCTGTAAATTTAGTAATAGTATTACTAGCATGAGTGGGAATTCAGTCATGCACATAAAGTGTATAGAGTAAGGGACTCAACACACAACCCTGTGGTGTACCAGTGTTAAGAATAAGGGCTGAAGAGATATGATTACCAATTCTGACCCTCTGTGAGCAGCCTGACAGGAAATCCATAATCCAAAGGCAGACTGAATGTCTAAGGTCCAGAAGTTTGGACACTAGTCTATGTGAAAGAATTATGTTAAATGCAGAACTAAAATCTACAAAAAGGAGTGAGTGATAGGAGTGAGTGCCACTGGTCTGTAATTGTTGAGGTTATTGATAGGGAACTTCTTTGGCAGCGGAACAATGATGGAAGCCTTCAAACAAGATGGAATAGGGGACTGGGATAAAGACCGATTGAAGATCCTGGTAAAGACTCCAGCCAACTGATCAGCATAGCCTTTAAGCACTTGGTCAGAGATACCGGCAAGACTGGTAGCCTTTCTAGGGTCCACAGCCCTCAGAATGCTCCTCAGCTCCTGTTACTCCACAATGAGGTGGGGGCTACAATTGGCTGGTGGTTGTATTTTAGCTGTCTCTGATGTCCCCACTTCAAAGTGAGCAAAGAAATGATTCAGTTCCTCTGCCAACGAAGCATTCCCTTAGCAGGAATGACATTGGTCAGTTGATGATTGGTAATTTGTTGAATCCCTTGCCACCCGCCTCTTGTTATTGCTATAAAATTATCCTCAATCTTCCTCTTATAATCAGTCTTGGCCTTCCAAATGCCTCTCTTCAGAAAAGTTCTGGCAACACTGTATCTTGTTCCATCACCAGACCTAAAGGCCTTGGTCTTGTCATGAAAGAAGTGCTGGACTTCCGTGGTCATCCAAGGTTTCTGATTGGGATATATCCGAATATGTTTATCCACATTGATAGTATCTGTGCAGTGTTGATATAGCACAGAACAGTTGCAGTGTGCTCCTCTAGGTCAGGGTGATAAAAGATGTCCCAATTTGTGTTCTCGAAACAATCCTGAAATTGTTGGAAAGCATGTTCTGGATAAGATTTCACTGTCTTTGTTATCTGCAGAGCCCGTCTCCTAAGAGAGGTGTATGTTGATGCTAAAAGCAGTAACGTATGTTCTGATTGTCCCACATGTGGTAATTGTATGACCTTCAGACCATAACTTCAGTTAGCTTGAGAATGTGAATATTTGACATTGAATATCAGATATAATTTGGAGCTGACATGATGAAGTGCTGTAGAAACACTAGATATCTGAAAGAATACAAAGCTGCTGAGAAGAAACTTAGTCAAATAGACCTTGATTAGTTATCCTATACTTGCTTAAGGAATTTACCTTACCAGTAGAATATTGCCTCTTTCTGGCCAGGCCATTTCTGTTATTTAGCATGTGGTCCATCCATGTTTTATGAGAGCAATTTACCATTTGAAGTAGTCATTTTGGATGAAGCACTTTTTCAGATTTTTTTAATGAAGGTAGTAGTTGAAAGAGTGCTTTTTTGGCCATTGCTAAATCTTCTAATAGGAATAAATTTGCAAAGCACTCAGGTGAATTATTTCCAGATCAGTTAAAAGCAGGTCCTTTGCCTTCATGAAGCAAAGATTAAACTCATAAATTTACTCAGAAAATATAAACAGCTATTTAGCATTTTGATATATTAATGCATCACCATCACTTGGTACCAGAGAGAAAATTACATTCTAGCTGTGATCATCCAATGTCTACACCCTACATGTACAAACTTTTATATGGTTTTCACCATATTTTTGAGGGGAGGGCAGAGGAGGAATTTCTCTATTTTTACTTCTATTGGACAAAAGAATGCAGTTGATACTGATGCTGTCAGTTCGTTTTACAGATAAAGCTATGAATTAAAGGCATGATAAAAAAGATTATATGCAAAATTATAGTCTTCTTTCTAAATTTATGGCATCCTAAAGTTCTTTTATGAGACTGAATTTCTTTTTCCATAACTTGCTAATTCACCATGCCACAGTCAAGGAATGAGATGAGCAAAATCTGTACAACAACAATGAATCACCAAGTACTGAACTAAATAGGATATATGTAAGGAGGTAGCTGAGCAGGAAATATCTTTTTATAATGCTGGAGAATTAGCCGGAAAGTGGATGGACCAGTGGTAATAGAGATGGGTACACTGTTGAAGATCATCATAGAGAATTAATACTGATTTGATGGCATAGAATCAATCAAGGAAAGGTCAAAAGAAAAAGTTAATATAGGCTAGAATGAAGTTAGTATAATATACAAGCTTGTGCTCAATATGATCTGCCCTCCAAGATCATCCAGCAACCTCCTCTTTTGCAAAATGAGGAGCCATGCTGACGTAGTGGTTAGAATGCAGTATTACAGGCTGACACTGTCCATTCCAGGAATTCTTAACTGGCTCAATTAAGTCCCTATTTCCGAGGTGGGTAAATGAGAACCCAGATTGTTGGGAGCAATATGCTGACTCTGTAAACAGCTCAGAGACTGCTGCAAAGCACTATGAAGCAATATATTAGTCTAAATGCTATTGCTATTGCCATTGCCATTGCCATCTGTTGAAGTGAGAAAGTGGCTACTACCATGGAATAATGATACAGTGGAAGCTGCAGCAGTTACTAGTCTGGTTCGGGTTTGGTTCTGAGTGCAGTTTAAGATGTTGGTTCAAAGAGTACCTGTGTACTCAATGCATTTTAGGCAGGAACTCTAAAATCTCAACCCACTGAGAAATTTATCAAAAGGACAAGTAAATATTATTTTGGGAACCTCCTTCTTATGCTATTGAGCTACATACAGGGAAATTATTTTACCTCTGTTACTGATTATGTTTAGGGAATTTGTATATTTCCAGCTTTCTCTAAGAGGCTTTGGAGAGGGTACTGATGATGTTTAAGAGTTTGTCCTGAGAGCAAGAGTGGTGCTGGGTCTAAGAAATGCATACACATAATAATATTTTGTGTTATTACATTGCTTCTTCATGTTGTTTTAGATATAATAACAACACTAAAGTGTTTAGAATAAGTTCAACTGAAAAAGCACAGAATATATACTAAGAAGAAATAAACAAGCAAATAAGGAGTTCTGTCCAGCTTTCTTGCAGCAAACATGCAATATGATTTTGATGAAAAAGTAATGGCAGAGTTATGAGAGTTTGACACCATTAACATAAGGTATGAGGCTATAGTCAGGGATGGGATGCTACCGGTTCGACCTGGCTCTGTAGAACCTGTAGTTGTGAAGAGCAGCTGACGATGAACTGCTTGGGTGTTTGGCCCACTTGCCTGCCTGGGCTCTATGCTGATCTTTATTCTGTGCTTTTCCCTCCTCAGCTGCTTTGCGTGGCAAAGCTGAGGTTGAAAAAGTAGGAAACAAGAAGATTTTCAAATGCTGGCCATTGGAGCACAGCGCTTGTCACCTGTCCAGGTAGCAAGCTGATGATTTCTTGCAAACGGTACACACACGGTTGTCCCCAATTCAGAGAACCAGTAAATTGCTCCACTGGCTGGCTTCTCCCCTCCCCGCCAACTTACTCCTTGCCTGGCATGAGAGCCATCCAGCTTGCCTGGTTTGGTAAGTTGCTATTTTTCCTTTTTCCCTGACAGTTAGCTGTTCTGCTCTGCCAGGAGATTTAGATTAGCTAGAAAGCAGGAAATCCTTGGATTTCTTGCTTTCTAGATAATCTAAAATCAGAGCCCAACCTTCCTTAGGACTGGAGCTTTTCAGTGCAGACTCAGGTAACCGATTGCAGATAGATAGATAGATCTCTAAATTAATCTGTGATTCTGTGAGTAACTCAATCTGCCTGCCTGCTTTGGGATAAAAGTTGCTTTTTCCTAAAATAAAATTTCAATATTTACATATATGGTGTATTGTGAGTTAATTTTGTGAGTTTGCTTACAAGCAAATTTTATGTGACAGACTCAGGTAGCTGATTGCAGATAGATAGAGCTCTAAGTTAATCTGTGATTCTGTGAGCAACTCAATCTGCCTGCCTGCTTTACCTGCTTTGGGGTAAAAGTTTTCTTTTTTAAATAAAAAAATCAATATTTTCATAAATATTTATAATATTTACATGCAAGCCATGCCCACCCAGTCACATGACCACCAAGCCATACCCACAGATTAGGCCACATCTACAGAACTGTTTGTTAAGAAATTTGAATCCCACTATAATGTTTATCTAGCAAAAGTATCTAATAAATAATCGAGGGTAAAATAAAAAAAATAAAAAAAATAATATGGAGGTTTGGGTCATGCCTGGCTATTTCTGACTCAGAAGTTTATTATTTTGCAGGGAAGACTGTTTTAGTATAATCTGGCCTCTGAAGTTTACTAAGCAAGATAATTCTTTGTTCATAACTGTTCACAAAGATAAAAGAGAAGTCGGGGCTCGTCTATTTTATTATTCCTTTATTCCTATTGTGAAGAGCAAGGAGAGCTGTTTACAAATGCTTCCAGTAGTTTGCTAGTGATGTTGCAATGCTTATCCCTTGCATTTTTCTTCTTGAAAGCTGTGCTTCTGTTCTCTCTTTCTGCCTCTGAAAATTTTATGAAGCCTTTGCTCAAGAAAAAACCTTGAAGTCAAACCTCCTTTAATGACTAAGCGCTATTGGAACAAGCAACAGATGGACAAAGTCAAGGAATGGTAATATTTAAAAGTATTAAGAGAGTTTAAAGTGGTAATTTGCCACTGACTCACTTTCATATAAAAATGTAGGTGGCGGGCAAAGTTCAAGGCTGTATTACAGTGAAGGAGCAGATGGTGAAGAACTTTGGGGATAGGTGATGCTTTGGGAGAAGTAATTTGTAGTCCTCCCACTGAATATAAACTAAATGAAAATTGGGATTATTTCAACTCATGGAACAGAGGTTAAGCCCCTGTCACACAGCACCAACGGATGGAAAGAGGATGTAAAATGGACAGAAACATTTGCCATCCGTTGGTTAACACGATGCATCTGTTCTGTACTCACTCCATCTATTTTTCATACTCTCTATCCGTCCAGCATCCATCTACTGACATTTCATCCGCTCAAAAGGTTTTGAGCTGCACAAAACTTTTTGAGCGGAAAATGTATCCAATAAATCCATTCTACATCCATTATGCATATGGGGAACATCCATTATACATCTGTTGTCATCCGTTACGCGTCCGCTATGTCTGCTAGGCATCCGATGCGCATCCGTGCAACTCATATCTGCTTCAGTGGAAAACGGACACAGGGAAGAAGCAAAACGGACGTGGAACGGATATGCAGCGTTAGTAGCACGGACGGAGAGAGGATGAAAGCGGATGCAGCTCGCACACAAAGCATTAAAACAGAAAAAACTTTCACATAGGGGATGTATCTTGGATATTTAGGATGTCTGCAGGATGTCTAGAGGATGCAAAAGGACACCTAGCAGAAAACCTATATTTCCTATAAAAAGGGGGAGGAAATCACCTGGATCTCACTTTCAGTCCAGCAGCCCTGGATTGAAGGCTCTTGCTCTTCCACAGCATCCAGTCATCTCCACTATGGATCATCACACACTCCTTTTGGTAGCTTCCATCATTCTACAACAGTGTGAAGCCAACTACAGGCTCTTAAAACTGTTCTACGGGAAGAAAAGGAGGCGGCCAAGAAGTGTCTGGGTCCGAAGATGGACAAGAGCCGAGTATGGACTGTATAACAAGCTGATGGTGGAGCTGAGGAATGAAGACCCTCGTGCATTCCAGAAATTCATGAGGATGCTGCCAGCCATGTTTGATGAAGTTGTGGAGCGGCTGAGACCCAGGTTGACCAAGGCAAACACCAACTTCTGGCCCAGCCTGCACCCTGGGCTGAAGATGGCACTGACTCTGCACCACCTGGCCTCAGGGACCACCTACAGGAGCATGCAATATGCCTGGAGGGTGCCACACAACACCATCAGCATTGTGGTCAGAGAAGTGGTGCAGGCCATCATCGAAGAATACCTGGAGGAGCTCCTCCAGTGCCCCTCCACTGAACAAGGCTGGAAGAAAGTTGCAGAGCAGTGGTATCAGAAGTGGAACTTCCCACACACCGTTGGAGCCATAGATGGCAAGCACGTGGCCTGCAAAGCTCCAGCCAGATCAGGGTCCACTTATCACAACTACAAGGGCTTCTTCAGCATCATCCTCTTCGCCATGGTCAATGATGACTACAAGTTCATGTACATTGATGCTTCAGGCAACGGGTCAGCTTTAGATGCCCAGGTATACAATGCCAGTCACCTCAAGGAGGGGCTGGAATGCAACCTCATCATGGGTTGTCCAGATCCAGACCCCCTGCCCAACAACACACAAGATGTGCCCTACTTTATCATGGGTGATGACGCCTTCTCCTTCAGAACCTACCTCATGAAGCCCTACACTTCCAGATACCTCACCCGTGAAGAGAGGATCTTCAACTACAGGCTGTTCAGGGCAAGATGGGTGGTGGAGAATGCCTTTGGCATCCTGGCCAATAGGTTCCAGGTACTTCTCACCACCATGCAGCATCGCCCAGAGACCGTGAGGAGGATCGTGGAAGCTTGCTGCATCCTGCACAATCTCATGCACATCCGCTACCCAGTGTTGCAGAACAGGCTCGTGGACCTCCAACAAGGCAATGGGGACATGGAGCCTGGGGAATGGAGGCAAGGGCGAAACCTGATAGATACTGTGGATGTGCAAGGCCTCAACAGAGCTTCACATGAAGGGAAGAAGCAACGCAACCTTCTGAAACACTTGTGCAACTCCCCAGCTGGAGCAGTGGAGTGGCAAGACAGGATGGTAGATGCTTAATGGATGATTCCTTCACCCTGTCTCATCACAGTGATGAGATTGTGCCATGTATGTTGAGTGGCTCTACAATGAACAGGGCATTTAATAAAGAGTTGTGTTTATGTTGAAATGTGTGGATCAATGATTACATTGTTATTGATAATAAAGGGCCATAGGTGTGGCACCTTGGAGGGTGAACCATACAGTCCCACTATGCTTGCACTGTATGTTTATCTATCCCACTGCTATCCTAACCCATCCCACAGCTCTTACCCATCCCACAGGTATCCCTGTTCATCCCACTGCTATCCTTTCCCATCCCACAAGCATGCAAAGGCTTAAACTATTTCTAAAAGTTTCCACCATGACTTTATTTACTAAAAGAACTGAACCAAGTGTGTGAAGCAAAGATAAACTTTATTAATAACAAACTGTAAAAGCAAAATGACCCAAGTAAAGTGTCCCAAGCAAAGATAAAGTCAACTGGTAGCAAAGTCAACAGTGTCAACTGGCACTCTTCTCAGTCACTCTGAGTCATGCCCATCATCTCAGGGGTGAAGGGTGCTTTGGACGTGGCTGCTGCTGGACTGCTGGTCTGAGGCTGGTCTGAGGTGCCATTGGGGTGCCTGGTCCCAAGAGGACAACAGGGGATGTTGTATGGAGGAAGCTCTCAGAGAGCTGGCTCAGTCCTGTGATGTTGAGAGCCCCTTCCTCCATGACATAGGGTGTCAGTCCCAAGACCGATGACAGATGTTCTGAGGCCGGGCTTGGCTGTGGGTTGGAGGAAGGAGGAGTGTGGTGGGGCTGTCTCGTCTGCAGGTGAGCAAGGTGAGGCATGGGTGGCATCTGTGGTGTGGGTGGCATCGGTGGCATCAGTGGCATTGGTGGCAACGGTGGCATTCAATGAACCTGTGCCCGGACTGTGAAGGACTGACTGTGCTGCTGGAACTCCTGGTAGCCAAAGCCTTGGTCGGTGAGGGCCTGTGGAAAGCCTTGGAAGGACTGTGACATCACCTGGGGTGGAGGAGCAGACCTGGACTGGGTCGGAGCAGGTTCAGCTGGGCCTGGACGGTTGTGCAGAAGACCGGTGATCCTCTCGTTTCTCACCTGGTACTGTTATTTGGACATGTCCATGAGGGTCTGGTTGACATAGGTGAGGAACGGCTTGAGCTTTGAGGATGGTATGTCAGTGTGTATCATCTGAGAGAGGAGATCTACGCTGCTTTTGATGGTGTCCCTGATCTCCAGCAGGACAGTGAGGCTCTGCCCCTCTGGTCTGGCTCTCTGCCTGCTTTCTGTGGAGGTGGAGCTGGGGGTGGATGTGGGTTGGTCTCCGGTGGAAGTGCCCTCTCCTTGCTCCCACTGCATCGGGGGTCCTCCACGTGCTCCGCCATAGGGAGTGCAGCTATCAGGGGGGTCTCCATCCTGGGACACTCCACAGATACCTGCCTGGACACAGGAGCTAACTCTTGGCCAGAAGAGGACTGGCTCTCTGTGGGCTGCCTGAGAGAGAGGGTTGTCAGAGGGGCTGCTCCTCGGTGGTGGATCTCATCCTCCAAGAAGCTGCACTTGGCCATCACATAGGTCTCCCAGTCAGCTTGACCGTAGCCTGGCCAGATTTCTTGAGGTGCAGCTTCCCGTACCAGGTGTGCATGTGCTTCCACAACCCGAGGAGGACCTCTGAAGTGTATCCCAGGCTCTCCGCCTTCTCTCTCCAAGCAGCCTGCTTCCTCTTGGTGTCTCAATAGAGCCTGTGTCCCTTCCGCCATAGATACTCGTTCTCCCTCAACCATTCGAGCTCCTCTTTGATGGAGTATTGCCTCCTCTCCCGTTCACACGTATGCCTCTTCCTCCCTCTGGCAGGGCCATCTGGGCCCTCATCAGAGGGGCTTCGAGGTTCTAGGGGCTGCTCCACCACACCACCACCACCACCAGCAGCAACAACAACAGTAGCAGCAAAAGCGGCACCAACAGGACCGCAGCACCAGCAGGACCAGCAGCACCAGGAGCACCAGCAGCTCCAGCAGCACCAGCAGGACCAGGATCAGAAGCAGCAGAGTAAGCACCAGCAGCACCAGCAGCACCAGGATCAGCAGCAGCAGAGTAAGCACCAGCAGCACCAGCAGGGCCAGGAGCACCAGCAGGACCAGCAGCACCAGCAGGACCAGGAGCAGCACCAGCAGAGTAAGCACCAGCAGAAGCACCAGCACCAGGAGCAGCGCCAGCAGAGTTAGCACCAGCAGAAGCACCAGCACCAGGAGCAGTGCCAGCAGAGTAAGCCCCAGCAGAAGCCCCAGCACCAGAAGAGTCAGCCCGAGCAGCAGAAGCCCCAGCAGAAGCAGAGTCAGGGCCAGGGGGTGGGATGGTGGCCCTGTCCATCTTGCCAGGGCTGGCAGCAGATGGCACAGGCTTCCTCTTCTTCCCCATGGTTGTTGGCTGGCTGGAGCTGTGTCTGGCAGCAGGTCTTTCCTCTGAATGGTGACCTGCTTGCAAGCTGCTTCCATTTATATCCGCGGGACTGACGCAACGCATCCTCCCCGCATGCGCAGTGAACATTTGCATCTGCTAGGCATCCACTAGGCATCCGCTAGGCTTCCGTGATGCATCCGCTTCATTCCCTAGGCATCCGCTCTGCATCCGTTCCTTCCATTGCCCGTCCGCTGCACTGTGCTCCCCTGGAAGCCCTGCGGATGTGCCATCTGCTTCCATCTGCTTCCATCCGCTAGGCTTCCGTGGAGCATCTGCTTAACATCCTGGCTATATGCTCTCCCCGTCCGTTCCTTTCCATTGTTGTCCGCTCTGCTTATGCAAATTTGGGGCACTTTTGAGAGCGGATGGAAAATTTTCTCGTCCGCTGTGTCCTTTTTACATATGTTTTGCATCCGTTGGCCTATGTGAGAGGCCCTTTAACCAGATTTCAGATGAAGCATTCCAACTTCAAACTCCTGGCCAAACTTTCTGTAATTGAGGATCTCAGTTTTTAAGCACTCAACTCTGTTTTAATTCAGTAGGTCATACCATGCAGGCTGGGTATTCAAGCATTTACTTTCAAATCAGATTGATCAGTTGAACATCAATTATGTTTTCCCATCAGGAGAAATATGTGAGTGCCACTTGACCTCAGCCTAGTTGAAAATTACAGACCAATCTCTTTATGCTGTGTCACCTGTAAAGTGATAGAATCAATTATTAATAAATCCATCATCCTCCACTTAGAGACAAACAACCTACTCTCTAATAAACAATTTGGTTTCAGAAAAAAACTATCCTGTAATCTGCAAACTCTTACACTGCAAAAACATATGGACTACACAACTCAATCAGGGCAAAGCAATAGACACAATCTACATAGACTTCTGCAAAGCCTTTGATTCAGTGGTACATGACAAATTACTATTAAAACTAAAATCTTATGGTATCTCTGGACACCTGCACAACTGGATAGAAGCATTGTCCCCCCAAGGCAGTGTTCTACGACCAACTCTCTTCATACTCTACATAAATGACCTCTGTGATCATATTAAGAGCAACTGCATTCTCTTCACTGATGATGTAAAGCTATTCATCACCACAGACAATACTGCTTCCCTTCAAAAAGACCTTGACTATGTATCAGAATGGTCAATCAAATGGCAACTTCAAATCTCAACAAATAAATGCTCTGTCTTACATATTGGCAAAAAAATAATCAGAAAATAAAATGCAGGCTGAATAGTCAAGACCTTGTTGATGATCCAAGCTCTGTCAAGGACCTTGGAGTACTCATCTCAAATTATCTAAGTGCAAGAGCCCACTGTAACTGCATAGCCAAAAAGGCATTAAGAGTTGTTAACCTAATCTTATGTATCTTTTTCTCTGGTAATATTACACTAATAACTAGAGCATACAAAACATTTGCTTGACCAATACTCAAAGACAGCTTATCAGTCTGGAACCCACATGACATATCTGATATTAACACAGTTGAGAAAGTCCAGAAATATTTCACAAGAAGAGTTCTCTGCTCCTCTACTCATTGCAGAATACCTCATGCCACCAGACTTGAAATTCTAGACCTAGAAAACCTAGAACTACGCCGCCTTCGGTCCGATCTAAGTATAGTATATAAAATCATACATTGCAATGTCCTACCTGTCAACGAATACTTCAGCTTCAACCATGACAACACAAGAGTAAACAATAGATCCAAACTCATGGTTAATCGCACCTAACTTGATTGCAGGAAATACAACTTCAGCAACAGAGTGGTCAATGTCTGGAATACTCTACCTGACTCTGTGGTTTCTTCCCCAAACCCCAAAAACTTTAACCTTAGACTGTCTACTATTGACCTCACCCCTTTCCTAAAAGGTCTGTAGCAGGTGTGCATAAGTGTACCAACATGCCTACTGTCCGTGTCCTATTGTTTCTTTTATTTTTTATTTTTCTTATATATATCCATTTATTCATAACTTTGTTTTTATTTATACCTATTATCTTGTAAGCAAATGACAAACCAAATAAATAAATAAATCAATAAATAACAAATGTGTGAGTGCCACTTCTATAGATACATAATGTAAAGTAATTAAAGATTTTTGCATTTTACTAGAAGGAGCCTTTTAAAATTTTGTTCTCTGGAGTTCCTAAGCGGTCTATGCCATTTGCTCATGCAATGAATTCACTTTTCTCTTTTTTTGCCAAAGTCGCAGCCCTGATGAAGTACAAGTAGTCTTCAACTTAGGCCAACTGAGCCCAAAATTTCTGTTGTTAAGTGAGATATTTGTTAAGTGAGCTTTGCCCCATTTTATGACCTTTCTTGCCTCAAATAAATCACTGCAATTGACAAGTTAATAAGTTAATAGATAATCAGAATTGGAAAGAACTTTATAGGTCATCTAGTCCAAACCCCCGCCCAAGCAGGAGACCCTATACCATTTCTGACAAATGGAAGTCCAATCCCTTCTTGAAGGTCTCAAATGATGGTGCTCCCACAATTTCCGAGGGAAAGCTGTTCCATTGGTTGATTGTTCTCAATGTCAGAAAGTTTCTCCTTATTTCCAGGTTGAAATTTTCCTTGTTCATTTTCCATGCATTACTCCTTGTCTGGCCTACAGACACTTTGGAAAATAGCTTCACTCCTTCCTCTCTGTGGCAGCCCCTCAAATATTG
Organism: Laticauda colubrina; assembly: GCA_015471245.1. Lineage (NCBI taxonomy): Eukaryota > Metazoa > Chordata > Lepidosauria > Squamata > Elapidae > Laticauda > Laticauda colubrina. Next base: position 4,103,855 of record BLBF01000062.1, on the reverse strand, counting down.
GAAGACTGTTATCATATCTCCCCTGGTCCTTCTCTTTACTAGATTAACCATGCCCAGTTCCTGTAACTGTTCTTCATATGTTCTTCCTGGTTGCTCTTCTCTGACTCTTTTTCTAGAATCTCAACATCTTTTTTATAATGTGGTGACCAAAACTGGATGCAGTACTCTAGGTGTGGTCTTACTAAGGCTTTATAGAGTGGTATTAGTACTTCCCTTGATCTTGACTGTATTCCTCTGTTAATGCAACTTAGGATTGCCTTAGCTTTTTTGGCTGCTGCTGCACACTGCTGGCTCATATTTAGCTGGTTGTCTAGCTTGGATCTTGTATCCAAGATCCCTCTTGCAGTTACTGCTATTGAGCCTGTTTTCACCCATTCTATATGGGTACTTTTGTTTTTTCTTCCTAAGTGTAGGACTTTACTTTTCTCTACACTGTAGAGTCCATCAAGTCCATCAAGATCCATCTGCATATTACAGGAACCCTGTAATGGGTTACTTATTAATGGTAATAAGTATGAACCACTTGCCCAGCATCTGAATTTTCATCACATGATCATGGCAATGCTGCAATGGTCGTAACTGTGAAGAATGGTCACAAGACATTTTTCAGTGACATTGTAACTTTTAATAGTCACTAAATGAACTGTTGCAAGTAGAGGACTACCTGTAGCGGTAAAAGTAGCAGTAGTATAATAATATTTAAAAACTATTACATGCCTTTCAAAATAATGAATACACAAATATAATCCATTTACTGATATGAATATGCAAACCTATTTTTACCCAAATATACTTGATGAATGAATTATAACATATTATTAATCAGCTAAATATTTTTAATCAGCCAGCAGCCCTAAAATATGTTGAAAATCATTGCATTATCAAGCAGGTGTTTATCTTGGGTGGAAGGATAAGCAGAATTTAAAGAAATAGAATCAGAGAAGGAGTAATCAACTAAATTGCTTAATTTCTCTCATTTTGTTTTTGGCAAATACATTTTTTCAGACTTTTAATGTGATATTTTTCATTTAGTTTGATGAAATTCTTTCAAATGAGAAGATAATTTCAATGAATTCTATTGGGTATTCTTGTCCCTATTTAGTTGTAGGCATGAAAGAAGTATGCTTTGTTATTATTCCAGTGATTTATTATTTTCCTTAGCCTCCTTCACCTAAACTACATGGGTCAAGAAAAAGGAAGGAAAGTACCCTTCTTATGTTTATCATCTTCTATCACCACTGAGGGGAAACAAATTATGTTGACATTTTGAGAGAATTTCTTCTTCCCCGTAGAAATTTGGAGAAACTACCCAAATTTGGTAAATAATTTTTTAAAAAAAGATTTCTCTCCAGTCCTGGTTAATAGCAGTACATGCATTTTATGGGATGTAGAAAGGGCACCCTTAACACTCTTTTCTCATACACTATCTTGAAAGCCATCAAAACAAATGGCCATCTTTGCTCCTTGTGACAGGGAAATTTATTGGTATAATTATGAAGAAAGGGTTCCTATCTCCTTTCCAACTATTGACCTTGAGTTATTTAAGAAGAGACTCATAGTTCCCCAATGCAACCTCACCATGTAAGGATTAATAAAGCAATAAAACAAGACTGGGCATGCTCCCCAGTATATCCCCAATATAATTTGATCTTCAGAGTCTTATGTTTAAAAGATGCCCCTAGCCATAGCAGACAACTGTATCCTTGAAGAATATCAGTTATTGCTTGGAGGTGTTTAGACATACCTGCCTCTTCAGAGAAACTACATCTGAATTTTGTATGCATATTTTCTTCTATAGCTACAATTTTCATGAGTATTGGCAGAACAATTCACAGACTTATTGTTTTCCCATACTCAAGCTCTATTTAAATTGATATTTAGTGATTGCATACCTTTCTAAAATAAGATTTTTAGTGAGTTTTTAAAATGGTATGAATAGGAAATTAATCTGAAGCAGAACAGAAAATGACATTGATATATCTTTGCAATAGCTAAAAAGAAATTGTAAAGGCTTGTAGAAGATATGTGGACTGAAAGACTGGGCAGGTAGAAGTTGACTTCTGCTTTTGCTGATGAAAAGGGTTTAAAAACTTGTTTAAAATTACACTGTTGGAATTAGTTTAGTGCACAATAATTCCAATAAAATGGTCCATGAATTAGGAATAAGGTGAGATTGCTTGAGAAGTAGCAGCCTTGTCAGTATGCATGGATTCAGTAATAGTAGTAATTGTAATGAAGGAACACTAAAACACAATGTTTTAATCTTTTCATTTAAGGATAATAAATATTAATAATAAATTCCTTTCTAACTTCTTTTTAATTTTTTCCTTTTAATTATAGCCTAAAACAATGGGGTTCCTGAATGTGGGAGTAGGAATATGGTGAGTTACTCATGCCTCAATAACTTTTTATGCTCTCAATTGCTCGTTGCAGTGCCAAACTGTGAGCACAAGAAAGTCCATCTGACTTTGCTTTCATGTTTTATCATGTTCATGAGAACCCTAACTTCTTAGGCATTATCTGAATTGCGGGACATTCTTGCTAATTAATGACTTAGTTTTTGTGCTTTCATGGCCTTTAGGCAAATATTATAAAAGCTTAGAACAAGAGTAAACTGGGTTATAGATTGTTAATATGAAGGAGAAAGACTTCCTGTCCAACTCTGATTTGAAAGTCAAAGGATGGGTAATCTCGGAACCATAAGAGAGATTGCTATAGCCAATAACAGGTGTGTATTTGCAGTGGAACTGAAGAGAGACCAGACGGTGGTGGGCAACTAAGCAATCAAGGCATCATCCATTTTTAATTTTGTTTTCCTAAAAAGAGAAGCAGGGCTTTGTAATACCTGCTCTTTTGACTTTTTAATTTTCTCCCTGTAGAGGCCTTGGCCTCCAGATTTAGAAATGGGATGCAGGTGTAAAAAAGTGAAAAGCAGAGTGCTTGGCAAGATTTTTAAAAAATCTGTTTGATGTTATCTTTCTATGTACACTTGAATAGTTATAAAAGAATTAGGGTTAATTTGACATTTTACGCAGGGAGAACAATTGTTGCCTAAACTAGCCTAGAACCAATTGAAAAGGAACTTATAAAAGCTTATGATGTTAAATTCCATGCTGCTGGTAGGAAAGAAAGAGGGAAAAAATCAATTTTGTTACCCTGAAATATGAAGAGATAGTTAGGCAAGGAATATGGATTCTTATATGGTTATTTGTTTCAATAAATGATCAGATATAGGGCTATGAGTTTTTAAGTAAGAAGCATTACAGTTCAGTATCTAACAAAGTGTTGATCTATGCTTCTGATGCAGCCAAGAATTGCTTATTATCTTTCCCTTTTTTTTGCATTTAGCATTTCTCCTTTCACTTATTTCCCAACATCTGGATGCAATATACAGTCTATCAGTGGGTAATCTGTACTATATAAGTATTTATAAATACAGCTTTGATCATCCAATTCCCTGCCTTTTTATTCTGCTTATTATTATTTTAAAACTAATTCTGCAAGATCCATTTGATTTTTTTTAAGGTAGCAGATGAAAAAGAAGAAAAGCTCTATTATTCCAAGGTTTTCTTCTGATTTTCTACCAATTACATTGTTGCACTGATGTCAAATCAGAGTGCCAGAAAAAATATCCAGAAATTTCTTCTATGGAGATATATCTATCTTTTGGAATGTCACTCATACTCATGACTTATTATATGCTTAAAAATTAAAAAACAAACTGGATGCAACCAGCTGTTCTTAGTAAAGGAAATCTCAAATGGGTTAAGATAAGAAATTTCTGACTGTCTATGAAGTATTGAAAAATTTTTCATTAACCATGTTATTTAGGGGGTCTAGGAACTGAAGTTTAGCAACATTGTGAAGGCTTGGGATTCTTACCTTGGTTTATAGATACAACAATTCTTAATTAGTTATATCTGAGGAAGGTTGTTTTTATGCTGGTGAATGTGTGGTAGCTAAATCAATTATAGAATATAGAATTGAAAGGGATCTTGGAAGTTTTCTAGTCGAATCCCCTGTTTGAGCAGGAGACCTTATACCATTTCAGATAAATGATTGCCCAGTCTGTTTTTGAAAGCCTCCAGTAATGGAGCACTCACAACTTCTGAATATCATAGGCAAGATTATTTCTCACTTAGATTTTATTTTCATCAAAAAAACTATTTTAAATTTTATAGCTAAAAATAGCTATTTTTTTAAAAAAACATGTTAATCTTGTTTTGTCAACACCATATTTACTTTTCAACAAATTTTCTCTCTTTAGTGCTTTTCAGGAGAGGGGTTGAATAAAGTTTTAACTGGATAAGTTGTTGTAGAAAGATGGAGCACATATGACTGAAGTGCTTTTACATGTCCAGTAGCGTGCCAATCAACTTTTCTTTCTATGGTTACCATGAAGCTTCAACAAACTAAAGTTCAGTTCTTCAAGGACAAATGTGGTGGTCATCATATTGCATTGAGGTTGTGATGACTCAGATTTCCTGGCTAGATAGTTGAGAGTTAGAAGTTACAGAATATTAGACAAGCAGCTCATTGTGAGAGATAGGAATTTTTTTTCCAAAAACATATAAAAGATTATATTACAATTAAAATGCTACATTAAAAGCAAAATGTTCAGGGTTAGTATATGAATGAAAGCATTATTAAATGTTTCCTACCACTCGTAACTGATAATATATCAAGGAAATCTGTTTTTTTCTTATAGAAGAATATTGATGAACTATCCAGGAACTACAATCTATACTGTTCAAGACTTCTACTCATACAGTATTCATATTAATTACAGATTCATCATGTTATTTTGGAGCTATGTTGGTTTAAACAGGGACTAAAATGTCATAGAATCCTGTTAGATTAAAAAAAAAAAAACTAGTGCAGGGACAAAACCAAACATATGACTGGATAACTTCTTATAAATGAAAAATATTATAGATAGCTTATTAGATAGATATCTATTAGATATTATTAGATATTATATCTTATTAGATCGTATAAGCTATATATAGGTTATAGTATGAGCCAAGAAGAACTGAAGGAAAAATAATCAGATTTATATGAGATTTTTTATCCCCCCAAAAATATTGTATCTTCATTGCTGAATGCCCAAGAAATCTATAGGGAAAAAAATCTGTTTGCTATTCCTTTAGCTCATTCAACAACTTTTCATGAATTTGAGGGAATTAAATATCAGAGGGAATGTATGAAAGAGAATATGAAATTATTATCTACAATCTATTATAATGCCTTGAAGCTTAAAATTGTGCTTCAAGTTTATGAAGGCCAAGATGTTTCCAGAAAGAATCCTTCTTCTTGTCTTCCACCTCCTCCTCCTCCACCATCCCCAGCAGTATCACCACAACCATAATTTCAAATGTCAAAGATGTATGTGGGTTCCCATAAAAATTGGGCCACAATGCGGTCTTAACAATGAATTCTATGAGCCAATAATAGTGAAGCAATTCAAGAATACAAATAATTTTATATATGTATATATTTATAAAGCTTAAGTCATAATAATAGCACATTTTGCATACCATGTAACAGGTGTCTAATAGCCTTGGCTCTACAATTTTTGTGGCCCTTGAGATATGGTGATTGTCAGTGCAGTTAGCAAAATGCAAAATTGGGTTTTTGAAAGTATATGAGCCTTAACAGATGATTCTGTCTTTGCTGATGTTTCCAGGTCACTGAAGCTTAGAGAGATAAGCCCAAACATTTAAAGACCTTAATTTGATCAAAAGGTGACAAGATTAGTTTTATTGTAGTATGTAACTATCTGTTTCTCACTTCAATTAATGGACAAAAGCATAAAGTTTCCATCTGAGGTCCACTGGCATCACAAAAAAGATTTGCTGCATTTTCAATTCATAGATGGAGGGAAACGAAGCTCTTGCTTAATATGGATGGTGTAAAACTCTGGTTTTGTCAAAGCTTAAGCCAGCAACTTAATATAAAAGTTAAAGTTAAAATTAAAAAGAAGAGGGACCAATCCCACTTACTTATTTCTGAACATGAATTATGGGTGAAAGGTGTCCTTAACCAGCAAGTTGCACCATTTTCATATAATTTTGTAGAAACAGCAGCTACTTTATCCCACAATCTCGTGACAGAAACCAATTCGAAGCTGCCTTCAAATCAATATGGGGAACCTAGAGGATGTCTTGAATATGTTATATTGAAATGTATTGAAAAAAAAACAACCCATTGAACAGTTCTCTGCCAGGATTTTATTCTGTGTCACCCAATCTATAAATTTCCTGCAGCATTTCCTAGTATACAACTTGCTTATTATACTAAACAAAATTTTGGATTGGAAATTAGCCATTTCCTTCTTTGTATATTGGGATGGCGGATTTTTTTTCTCTTAATTGATCTAGAAAAAGAACTTTATATGTGTGAATAGGGATGCAATCAGTCCAAAACTTTAGTATTACAACGAAGATCAAATTAATTCCTGCTACTTTACCATCTTTTAGTTGTGAGACCAGCTGAGTTCAAAAGAAGACCTTGCAGTGGCATTCTGACAGTGACCCAATATAATTGGGACTTTAGCATATTTTTAAACAAGGCATAAAAATATTCAACTTAAACCTCAGGAATAATCAGACAATGGAGCTTAGCTGAAACTTTTGGAAAAAAGTGGGAGAAAGATACCAGGTACCAAGCAATTAAATTCTCCTTTTCATTTTTCCACCTGTACCTGGATAAGTTTATGACTTGTATCTAAATTGCTTACAAAGCAGGGCATCTACAAAATGTAGAACAGATAGGTAATAGAAAGGTGTAATGTTATGATGTTATGATCCAAACCCACTCCTTTTTACATGCATTCTGTGTTGATGCTTGTAAAATATGCTGGACTTTGAATGACAAACCTTCAACTTGAAGATTTTGACTTAACTTCAGAAGATGACACTGGCAGACAGACTATTTTTTACACAGTGGGCTATTCCACTGGTGGGATTCATTTTTTTTTTACTACTGGTTCTGTGGGTGTAGCTTGGTGGGCGTGTCAGGGGAAGGATACCATAAAATCTCCAGTTAAAGGTGGTATTTGCCAGTTCTCTGAACTCAAATTTTCTGCTACCAGTTCTCCAGAACTGGTCAGAACCTGCTGAATACCACCTCTGGGCTACTCCCATGTTATATTAATCTTGGAAGGAACTAAACTGCCCAGTGAATATGAAAACCGTTCTTGGTGGAACTGTAATCATTTCTTCTTCTTTTTTTTTTTTAATTTTTATTGGTTTTTAAAACAAATATAAACAAACAAAACATAAAAACATCAAGCCATCTTCCATATAAATACATACAGTGTGCTAGTTGGTTTACAAATCGTTTTGTGCTTCCATTTCGTAGTCTTCAATTACACTTACATTGTATATACTCTCGTATTTTCAATCAAATATTAAATACATTAATATCATTATTAATCAATCATTTGACTGTACTTTTATTCATTCATGTTTTATGAAATAATCATATTTTACTTAATTTGTTTTATGACAGTTCATATTAACATCCCAAATCTATTCTAAAATCATTTTGTAGATGTAATAAGAATATATCTTTATATATTTCTTATTTTCGAAGAATCTACAAATTTCATTACCATGTTTTATTTTCTAACCATTGATAGAATAGATCCCAGATTTTATAAAATTGTTTATCATCTTGTTCCCTAATTTCAAATGACAATCTACTCATTTCAGCACATTCCAATATTTTTCTTAATGATTTCCTCCTGTGATGGGGTTTTCTCATTTTTCCAATTTTTAGCAAATACAATCCTAGCCTCTTTTAATACATTTACAATCAGGTATTTCAAGTCTTTACTGTATATTTCAGGTAAAATTCCCAATAGAAATATCTCTGGTTTCAAATCTATATGCTTTTTTGTCATTTTTTCCAACCACGTGTGGATTTTCGTCCAATATTTTTTGGCATCCGCACATGTCCACCACATATGGTAATATGAGCCAGGTATCTTGTGACATTTCCAACATTTTTTGGATTTATTCTTGAACATTGTTGCTATTCTTGTCAGGGGAAAATGCCACCTGTAAAACATCTTATACAAATTTTCTTTATATGCTGTTGACATTGTCATTTTATAATTTTGAGACCACAGTTTTTGCCATTTCTCTATATCAATCCCATATCCAAAATTCTTCCCCCAAGCAATCACAGTTTCTTTAACTTGTTCTTCTTCTAGTTTAATTTCTAAAAAATATTCATACAATTTTTTAATCAATTTTTCATCAGTACCTGTTAAAATCTTATCTAAGTCAGTAAGTTTATCGTAGAAACCTTCTGTTTTAGAATCTTTATCATACCTTGAATGTATTTGCGCATATGAAAACCAATTCATCTTTAAACCTTGTTCCTCTAATTTTTGCATTGATTTAAGTTCACCTTTTCATTCAATATTTTTCCTTTTTGTATATTATAGGATAAGAAAATACTTCAATAGTCGACAGCCACACTGGAATTTTCAAATAACATTGTCTTTTAATCTTCTCCCAGTTTAAGGCCCTGTCACACTGGCCGACAGATGCAAAACGTTTGTAAAAAGGACACAGCGGGAGAGAAAAATGTTCCATCCGTTGTTATCCGCTCTCAAAAGGGGCAAAAATTTGCATAACCAGAGCGGACAACACGGAAAGGAACGGACGGGGGGAGGACGGAGGGCGGATGGAAAGCGGATGCTCCACGGAAGCCTAGTGGATGGAAGCAGATGAGAGCAGATGGCACATCCGCAAGGCTTCTGGGGGAGTACAGCAAAGCGGATGCGGAATGGATACAGCGGGTGCAGAGCGGATGCCGAGCGGATGCACAGCGGATGCCGAGTGGATGAAGCGGATGAAGAGCAGAAGCCTAGCGGATGCCTAGCGAAAGCCTAGCGGATGCCTAGCATTCACTGCGCATGCGGGGAGGATGCGTTGCGTCAGCCCCGTGGATATAAAGGGAAGCAGCTCCCAAGCAGGTCACCATTCTGAGGAAAGACCTGCTTCCAGACACAGCTCTCCAGCCAGCCAGCCAGCCAGCCAGCAACCCAACAACCATGGGGAAGAAGAGAAAGCCTCAGCCATCTGCTGCCAGCCCTGGCAAGAGGGACAGGGCCACTGTCCCACCCCCTGGCCCTCACTCTGCTTCTGCTGGGGCTTCTGCAGCCCGGGCTCACTCTTCTGGGGCTGGGGCTTCTGCTCATGCTGCTTCTGGAGGTGGTGCTTCTGCTGATGCAGCTTCTGGAGGTGGTGCTTCTGCTGGTGCTTACTCTGCTCATGGTGCTTCTGGCAGTGGTGCTTCTGCTGGTGCTTACTCTGCTGGCATTGCTCCTGGTGCTGGTGCTTCTGCTGGGGCTTACTCTGCTGGCGCTGCTCCTGGTGCTGGAGCTTCTGCTGGTGCTTACTCTGCTGGCACTGCTCCTGGTGCTGGGGCGTCTGCTGGTGCTTACTCTGATCGCGCTGCTCCTCGTCCTACTAGTCCTGCTGGTGCTCCTGGTCCTGCTGGTGCTCCTGGTCCTGCTAGTCCTGCTGGTGCTCCTGGTCCTGCTGGTCCTGCTGGTGCTCCTGGTCCTGCTGGTGCTCCTGGTCCTGCTGGTGCTCCTGGTGCTGCTGGCGCTGCTGGTGCTTACTCTGCTGCTGCTGATCCTGGTCCTGCTGGTCCTGCTGGTTCTGATGGTGCTCCTGGTGCTTACTCTGATGCTGCTGCTGGTGCTGCTGGTCCTGCTGGTGCTGCTGCTGGTGCTGCTGGTCCTGCTGGTCCTGCTTTTGCTGCTACTGTTGCTGCTGCTTCTGATGGTGGTGGTGTGGAGGAGCAGCCCCTACAACCTGGAAGCCCCTCTGATGAGGGCCCATATGGTCCTGCCAAAGGGAGGAAGAGGCAGACGCGAGAATGGGAGAGGAGGCAATACAACATAGAAGAGGAACATGCTGGAGTGGCTGAGGGAGAACGAGTATCTATGACGGAAGGGACACAGGCTTTATAGGGACACCAAAAGGAAGCAGGCTGCTTGGAGAGAGAAGGCGGAGAGCCTGGGCTACACTTTAGAGGTGCTCCTTGGCTGGTGGAAGCACATGCACACCTGGTTCAGGAAGCTGGACCTCAAGAAATCTGGACAGGCCACGATCAAGCTGACGGACAGAGAGACCTATGTGATGGCCAAGTGCAGCTTCCTAGAGAGTAAGATCTGCCACCGAGGAGCAGCCCCTCTCACAACCCTCTCTCTCAGGCAGCCTGCTGAGAGGAAGTCCTCTTCTGGCAGAGAGTCAGCTCCTGTGTCCAGGCAGGTATCTGTGGAGTGTGCCACGATGGAGACCCCCCCGACAGCTGTACTACCCGTGGTGGAGCGCATGGAGGACCCCCTGACGCAGTGTGAGAAAGGAGACGGCACTTCCACCACAGCCCAACCCACATCCACTCCCAGCTCCACCTCAACAGAAAGGCAGAGAGGCAAACCGGAGGGACAGAGCCACACTGTCCTGCTGGAGATAAGAGACACCATCAGGAGAAGCTTAGATATCCTCTCTCAGCTGGTACACACCGACGCCCCATCCTCCAACCGCAAGCCCTTCCTCACCTATGTCAACCAGACCCTGGACATGGTGGAACCCCAGTACCAGGTGGTGAAGGACAGGATTACCAATCTTCTTCACAACCCTCCAGACCAAGATGAACCTGCTCCCACCCAGTCCAGGTCTGCTCCTCCACCTCAGGTGATGTCACTGCCCTTCCAAGGCTTTCCACAGGCCCTCCCCTACCAAGGCTATGGCTACCAGGAGGTCCAGGAGCACAGGCAGCTGCCCTTCCCAGTCCAGGGACATGTACATCGGATGCCACCGGTGCCACTGATCCCACCGGTGCCACTGATCCCACCCATGCCACCGATGCCACCCACGCCAGTCCTCACCCAGCTGGAGACCAGACAGCCCCACCACACTGCTCCTTCCTCCACCCCACAACCAAGCCCAGTCTCAGTACATCTGTCATCGGTATTGGGGCTGACACCCCATGTCATGGAGGAAGGGGCTCTCAACATCATGGGGCTGAGCCAGCTGTCTGAGAGCTTCCTCAACACACCGTCCCCTGTTGTCCTCTCAGGGCCAGACACCTCAGTGGTGCTTCAGACCAGCACTCCAGCAGCAGCCACCTCCACAGCACCTGGACCCTTCACCCCTGAGACAGGGCACACCAAGAAGAGTGCCAGAGACTGGGTGGCTACCTGTTGACGTTATTTTGCTTTGGACACTTCACTTGGGTCATTTTTCTTTTACAGCTTGTTATTAAAAAAAGATTATCTTTGCTTCACAGACTTGCTTCATTTATTTTATTAAATAAAGTCTTGGTGGAAACTTTTAGAAATGGTTTAAGTCTTTGCATGCTTGTGGGATGGGTAAGGATAGCAGTGGGATGGGCAGGAATACCTTTGGGGATGGGTAATAGCTGTGGGATGGTCAGGGATACCTTTGGGATGGGTAATAGCTGTGGGATAGATAAACCTCCAGTGCAAGCATAGTGGGACTGTATGGTCCACCCTTCCAGGTGCCACACCTATGGCCCTTTATTATCAATAACAATGTAAGCATTGATCCACACATTTGAACATGAACATAATTCTTTATTAAATGCCCTGTTCATTGTAGGCCTACCCAACATACATGACCCAATCTCATCAGTGTGATGAGACAGGCTGAAGGAAGCATCCATTAATCATCTGTCATCCTGTCTTGCCACTCTAATGCTCCAGCTGGGGAGTTGCACCAGTGTCTCAGGAGGTTGCGCTGCTTCTTCCCTTCACGTGAGGCTCTGTTGTGTCCTTGCACATCCTCAGTGTCTATCAGGTTTCGCCCTTGCCTCCATTCTCCAGGCTCCATGTCCCCATTGCCTTGTTGGAGGTCCACGAGCCTGTTCTGCAAGACTGGGTAGCAAGTGCGCATGAGATTGTGCAGGATGCAGCAAGCTTCCACGATCCTCCTCACGGTCTCTGGGCAATGCTGCATGGTGGTGAGAAGTACCTGGAACCTGTTGGCCAGGATGCCAAAGGCGTTCTCCACCACCCGCCTTGCCCTGGACAGCCTGTAGTTGAAGATCCTCTCTTCACGGGTGATGTATCTTGAAGTGTAGGGCTTCATGAGGTAGGTTCTGAGGGAGAAGACGTCATCACCAATGATGAAGTAGGGCACATCTTGCGTGTTGTTGGGCAGGGGGTCTGGATCTGGGAAGCCCATGATGAGGTTGCATTCCAGCCCCTCCTTGAGGTGACTGGCGTTGTATACCTGGGCATCTGAAGCTGACCCGTTGACTGAAGCCTCAATGTACATGAACTTGTAGTCAGCATCGACCATGGCGAAGAGGATGATGCTGAAGAAGCCCTTGGAGTTGAAATAAGTGGACCCTGACTTGGCTGGAGATTTGCAGGCCACATGCTTGCCATCTATGGCTCCAACGGTGTGGGGAAGTTCCACTTCTGATACCACTGCTCTGCAACTTTCTTCCATCCTTCTTCAGTGGAAGGGTACTGGAGAAGCTCCTCCTTGTTTGCTTTGATTATGGCCTGCACCACTTCTCTGACCACAACGCTGATGGTGTTGGATGGCACCCTCCAGCCGTACTGCATGCTCCTGTAGGTGGTCCTGGAGGCCAGGTGGTGCAAAGTGAGTGCCACCTTGAGCCCAGGTTCCAGGCTGTGGCAGAAGCTGGTGCTCTGCTTGGTCAACCTGGGTGTCAGCTACTGCACAACTTCATCAAACATGGCTGGAGGCATCCTCATGAAGTTCTGGAATTCACGAGGGTCTTCGTTCCTCAGCTCCACCATCAGCTTGTTGTACAGTCCATACTCTGTTCTTCTCCCGATCCATCTTCGGACCCTGACACTTCTTGGCCGCCTCCTTTTCTTCCCATAGAACAGTTTTAAGAACCTGTAGATGGCTTTGCATTGTTGCAGAACGATGGTGGCTACCAAAAAGAGTGTGTTACGATCCATGGTGGACATCAATGGATGCTGTGAAAGAGCAAGAGCCAGATGAAGGCTGCAGAGGTCTGCACAGCAGGGCTGCTGGACTGAAAGTGAGATCCAGGTGAGTTGCTCCCCCTTTTTATAGGCAATATAGGTTTTCCACTAGGTGTCCTTTTGCATCCTCTATGCATCCTGTAGACATCCTTAATATCCGAGATAGGTCCCCTCTGCAAACGTTTTTTCCGTTTTAAATGCTTTGTATGTGAGCTGTATCGCTTTCATCCTTTCTCCGTCTGTGCTACTAACGCTGTGTGTCCGTTCCGCGTCCATTTTGCTTCTTCCCTGTGTCCGCTTTCCGATGGAGCGGATTTGAGTTGCGCGGATGCGCAGCAGATACCTAGCCGATGTAGCGGACTTGTAACTGATGACCATGGATGCAGAACGGATGTTCCCCATATGCGTAGCGGATGCAAAACAGACGCATTGGATACATTTTCCGCTCAAAAAGTTTTGAGCAGCTCAAAACTTTTTGAGCAGCTCAAAACTTTTTGAGTGGATGGAACCTCAGTTGACATATGCTTAATGGATAGAGAGGATGAAAAATGGAGGCAGTGAGTTCAAAACGGATTAATCGCGTTAACCAACTAATGGAAAGTTTTTCTCTCCATTTTACATCCTCTTTCCATCCGTTGGTGCAGTGTGACATGGGCTTTAACCACAGAGACTCCCGTATATAATGTCTTCTAAAATAGCCCTGTTTTTTAGTTCCTTTATACCATAGAAAAGCATGCCACCCCAACAACAGATCTTGTCCTTCCAATTTCAACAATCCAGCATTTCTTAATGTTATGCATTCCTTAGCCCAAGTCAAATTTGTAGCTTGGTAATACAACTCCCAATTAGGCAAAACCAAATCCTCCTCTTATTCTAGCATCTTTTTGACTTTATTCTAGCTTTCTTATCTTGCCATATATATTTCAACACAATTTTATTTAAATCTTCAAAGTAGTCTTTTCCGAGCCTAATTGGAATTGTTTGGAACAAATATGAAAATTCTGGGTAACATATTCATCTTGATTGTTGATATTATCCCTATTAATGACAGTTGTAAATTGATATTATCCCTATTAATGACAGTTGTAAATTTTCCCATTTCACCAAATCTAGCGCTATCTGCTACTTAAGTTTGATAAAATTATTCTTTTTTTAGTGTACTGCATCTTGCTGTCAAATATATCCCCAAGTACTTCATCTTATTCCTGACCTGGATTTTCAAAAGGTCTGCCAGTTCTTCCTTTTGTCTTGAAAACATATTCTTTGTCAGGATCTTTGTCTTATCTTTATTTATTTTCAAACCAGCCACCTTTCCATATGTCTCTATCTTTTCTATCAGTTTTAATGCTGTTTCTAGTGGGTCTTCTAAAATGAAATCCAGATCATCTGCAAATGCTTGCAATTTAAATTATTTCTTTTTAATTTTCATCCCTTTTATATTGTTTTCATCTCTAATATTTCTATTTAGCACTTCTAAGTTTAACACAAACAACAGAGGTGATAGTGGGCACCCTTGTCTTGTTCCTTTTCTTGTTCTTTTCTCGATAGAGTCTGTCAGTTCTCCCTCTATCATTACCTTTGCTGTTTGCTTATGATATATAACTTCTATTGCTTGGATAAATTTTTTAGCAAAGCCCAACTGTTCCTGTTGTAATAACATGAATCGCGTTATCAAATGCCTTCTGTAGATCTAGAAATATCAAAGCCATTTTTTTTTTTCAGAATAAGCCTCGTAGTATTCCAAAGTGTCCAAGATTACTCTCATATTCTCTTTAATTTGTCTCTTTGGCAGAAATCCATTTTGATCAGGATGGATAAAATTGTTTGAGTATTTTTAAGTCTTTCTGCCAATATTGAAGCAAAAATTTTATAATCTGAGTTTAGTAAGGAAATAGGTCTATAGTTCTTGATTTGTAATGGATTGGCCTCCTCTTTTGGAATAAGTGTAATATAAGCTTCTGACCATGATTTAGGTATCCTCTTCTTTAACATAACTTCATTCATAACTTTTAGCAATGGAAGGTTCAATGATTCTTGCAATGTTTTGTAAAATTCTGCCGGAAGTCCATCTGGGCCAGGTGCCTTTCCATTATTTTGCTTCTTGAGTGATTCAGTTAACTCTACCATTGTTATATTGCTTTCTAACATTGTTTCAATCTGTTTTGGTATCTGGGGTATATTAGCATTCTGTAAATACTGTTTAACTCTTTCCTCATCAATATTCACTTGTGTGTCTAGTTTCCCATAAAAGTCTCATATGATTTCCTTCTTCTCTTTACTACCATAGCAAACTTGGCCTTGGTCGTCTATTAATTGCAATATTTTCCTTGATTCTTTTTCCTTTCTCAATTTATATGCTAACCATCTACCTGGTTTATTTGCATCTTAAAAGTAGTTCTGTTTAGCACCTCTAATTTTCTGTGCTAGTTCTTCTTTTTCTATTAGACCTATTTTATGTTTCCTTATATCAATTTTTAACTTAGTGTCCTTTTTTTGTGGAATTTTCTGTCACTCTTTTTGAAGTCCTTTATACTCATCCTCTAATGCCTTAGAAACTAATCTTTTAATGGTATTTCTTTTCCTTATGTAGTCTATTATCAAGCTTCTGGCACTTGCCAAGTAAAAGAGCTGGGGCAACCCGAGCTTGGCTTCCTTCCAAAAGTGCCACTGGGAGCGACTGCTCGAGGCAGTGATAGCACTCAACCGTCTGCGGACAGTGAGGTGAGGTGACAGCAGCACTGCTTCCCTGGCTGGCAGGGTCCAGCAGAGAGAGCCCAAAGCCACCTACCCTTTTCACCCCTCGCCCAGCCTGTGCCCATCTCCACGCATCTCCAAATGCGCCAGCAGCTCCAAACACTGCAGCGGCACGGGCATTGGGCAGAGGCACTCACTCAGCAGGGTTCAGCTCAGAGAACGTGGCACGGCTGTCGCCTGGCCTCCCTGTCCACGGATGGGTGAGCATTATCACTGCCTCAGGCAGCCTCTCCTGGTGGCCCCTTTGGGGTTGGGCTAGAGGGACTTGGGAAGGAAGCAAATCTCGAGTCAGCCTAACTCTTTCCCTTGGCAGGTGGGCATGTACCCATGGCTCGCCTAGCTGTTTTTTCGGGGATCCCCCCCCCCCAAAAAAGGCCTTATTTTGTGAGAAACACGGTACCATTTAAAAAAAAAGATTTAGGGTCTTTCTGTTTTCCTTTATTGTTTTCTGTGCTGTATAGTCCAGTTTATTGTCTACAATTTTATTAAAATCTCCCATCATAACTATATTAGCATAGTCCAGTTCAATTATTTTCAAATGTAATTTTTTATAAAATTCTTCTTGATTGTCATTTGGGGCATAGATTGCAATCAGGATTGTTTTTGTATTAATATCCATTACTTCAACCATTAGTATTCTTCTGTCATCATTTGTATAAATCAATTTCGCTGGGATAATATCTTTAATGTATAAAACCACTCCTCTTTTCTTGTGTCAAGGAAGTAAATGTTTCCCCTAATTTTGGCTGTATCAACAATTGTTCATATTGCTTTTTAATATGGACTTCTTGTAGGCAGATTATAATAAATTTTAATTTCTCTCATTTATGGGAGGTTTTCCTTCTTTTAACAGCTGAGTTAAATCCATTTATATTCATTGTAATCAATTTTTTTGGAGTTAGGTTTAACAGCTCTCATAGATCTTGGTTCACATTGTTCTTTGGCTTCCTCCTTTCCACCTTCTGCACCTTCTTCTTTTTCAGTCGTCCTTTGGGAGTCCTCTTGGAATTCAATTAGTGAAATTTCTTTTTCTGCCTCTTCCTCTTTCCCTCTAAAAAATTCTGTTGAAAATGATTCAGCTTTCTCAGTTGAGTCAATTCTATATCTCTGTTCTTGCCATGTGAACATTGTACCTTCTGGAATCAGCCATCTATATTTCACCTCTTTTTAAAGTAGCATTTTGGTGAGGAATTCGTATTCTCTTCTCATCTCTCTCACTCTTCTGGGTACTTGTTTCAAGACCACAATCTCCTTGTATTTCAATGTTTTCTCTCTTGCCACTTGCAATATTTGCATTTTAATGGCTTTCTTTGTCAATCTGATGTGAACTTCTCTTGGTAAGCTATTTCTCATTACATATCTTGTGAAGACTCGATAGCCCTCATCTATTCCATCCATCATCTTCTCTTCAGTTATTTCCAAAGCTTCAGCCAATATTTCTATCATTATCTCAGCTAGGTTTTGTCCCTTTTCTTCCTCTATGTTTTGGAATCAAAGATAAAATTCTGATCTGTCCATCTCCCATCTCAGCATACCACTTTTATTTTGTTCAACCACATTTAATCTGTTGTCAATATCGCCAATCTTCTTATCTCTTTGTTTATCTTCTTCAATTTTTTGGAGTCTCTCATTGTACTTCATCATCATTTGTTGGATGTTTTCCACCTTTTCATCAGTTTTCTCTGTTCTTTGTTCAATGTTTTCTGTACTCTTTTCAATATTCTCTGTTCTTGTTTGAATATTTTGAATTCCTTGCATAATCATCTGCAGAGTCACTTTTTTTTGTTCTTTTTCTTTCTAACATTGTCTGTATTGAATGTTGTCCTCCAGATGGTGGAGAGGAAGAAGTAGAAGTTGAGGAACCAGGGGCTGTTAATTTCCTCCTTATTTTGAGCAATTAAAAATCTTCAGGTTCTTCTAGACCTTAATCCAATTGCAAAATAACCAATTGCAATTCCAAATAAAAATAGTAGGAAAAAAGAAGCCAAATAGTAATAATAATAAAAAAAGAAAAAAAAATATTCAGGTTCTTGTATACCTTAATCCAATCAATTGGTTAGATAACAGTAAAAATTCAAAAATGAAGGAAAAGACCATAAACACACACAAAAAAGAAAAAGTTATAAAATCTTTAAAAAGGCAGAAAAGTGAAAAATAAAAAGCTAAAAAAGAGAAAGGGAAAATTCTTCAGGTTCTTCAATACCTTAATCCAATTAACAGGTCTCAAATATAAAACGATGCATAAGGAAAAAAAAAAGAAGTCCAGAAAAATAAACATAAAGAAAAAAGGTCAATAGGGAAGGTAGATGGAAAGACAAAAATACCAGGGAGAGGGAGAGAAAAAAAGAAAAAAAAAGAATACTCCCTAAAAAAGAAAAAGAAGAAAATCATTCATACTAAAGCTTTTCCTTTTAAATAAAGAGCAAGCATAGAAATTTAACTTCCAAAGACAAAAAAACAAAAACAAAACAAAGACGTTCGAAAGGGCCCAAAATCCAAATAGCTATTACAAAAAGTAAATTGATGAGGAGGGGTAGCACAGCTTAGAAAAAAAAAAAAAGAGCACACTGCACTTTGTTTAATTATCCAAGGCTCTTGTTATAACTCTCTTCTCCAGAGACTTATCACCTTTTCTTTTCCTATAAGCTTCAGCATCAGACTCCAGCTGTTGATAGAAACCCAGAAGAGCACCTGTAATAATACTCTCCCATGCTCTTCCCTCTATCTTATCAAACAGCAATGTCCTTGAAATGAAGTCTGCAGCCTTCATCTGGCTCTTGCTCTTCCACAGCATCCAGTCATGTCCACCATGGATCGTAACAAAGTCCTTTTGGTAGCCACCATCCTTCTGCAACAGTGCGAAGCCATCTACAGGCTCTGTGAACTCTACTACGGGAAGAAAAAGAGGCGGCCAAGAAATGTCTGGTTCCGAAGATGGATCAGGAGAAGAGCAGAGTAAGGACTGTACAATAGCTGATGGTGGAGCTCAGGAACAAAGACACTCGTGCATTCCAGAACTTCATGAGGATGCCTCCAGCCATGTTTGATGAAGTTGTGGAGCGGCTGAGACCCAGGTTGACCAAGCAGAGCAACAACTTCTGGCCCAGCCTGGGTCCTCATTTTACCCATCTTGGAAGGATGAAAGGCTGAGTCAACCTTGAGCCTGATGGAATTTGATCTGCCTAATTGCAGTAGGAATAGCTTGCAGTACTGCATTCTAACCACTCCACCACTGAGGCTCCTAAGATGACCGAAGATCAAGCATGTTGATGTTATTTTGAACTGTGATTTGCCTTCTAAGGTATTAGCTCATCTCCTTTAGCAAATTGCATAATTATCTTTTCATTATATCATCTAGGATATAGAATCTAGGTCATTTAGGAAGATGCTGAAGAGCTCTGAGCCAGGAATGGAAACTTACGGATCCTGGAGATACAGAATTCCACTGCAGGATGATGCAGTACTAATTATAATCAGTCTTTGGATGCTGTTGTTCAATCACTTGCAAATTCAATTTGACCACAATACAGTCTAGTTCACATTTATGTATCTTGTACAATGTATAGAATGGTATATACATTATCTGATATAAATGTAAATATTTATTAGCATTTGGTCAGTGCTTGATGCACTATCAATAATTATTAAAGGATTATGAAGTAATAACATATCTGGTCTTATGTCAAGCTAATTCTAATAGATATTTATGCAGAGTTTACACAATCTAGAACAAATAAAGGGAAACAAGGTGGAGTTAGCATGTAAACCTCTGATAATTTTATATATATATATGTGTGTGTGTTTTTTTAACTTTTCGCGGGTACTTACATGTGTGCTGTTCAGCTTCCTTCGGGTATTATCCCACGTCATTGGAGTGCTTTTAAAGTTGTAGCAACGTTTCAGCAGAATCTCATCTGCCATCATCAGGCAGTTGCTACAACTTTGAAAGCACTACAATGACGTGGGATAATACCCGAAAGAAGCTGAACAGCACACATACATACATACATACATACATACATACATACATACATATTTATTTATTTATTTGTTTTTTAAGCTTTCGCGGGTACTTACATGTGTGCGGTTCAGCTTCCTTTGGGTATTATCCCACGTCATTGTAGCGCTTTTAAAGTTATAGCAACGTTTCAGCAGAATCTCATCTGCCATTATCAGGGTTCTGTATAGATGTGGGTCTCACAGCTTTTGGTTTCAAATTCGAGGCTGGCCTATTCTGATTGGCTGGAAGTTTTGGTCTGTGTTCACTGGACTTGGAGTTTGATTGATTGGTGTTTCTGGTTTCTTCTGTCAGTTTTGAAAAATGAAAAACTCTTAAAGAAACTAAAAAAATTAGAACATGACAAGAAAACCCTCAACAACTCACCACAACACCTGAAACAATTAGTATATAACGTTTCCAACAGAGAACTCACCAAAACAGAAACAGATGTCCTAACCAAAGGATTCAATTATGCCATAGCACCCCAAAAAATCCCAACAGAATCCATCATATGTGCAGTAGAATCCAGCCTAACCAAATTAAATACAGATGAAGCTGACAGAATAAGACACCAGGTTACTCACATCTTATGTACGACGAAACCACCAAAAAATAAATTTGGCAGATAAGACACATATAAAGACTGAACTATGCACCCTGACTGAAGTATTGACAGCCAATGGCTTCCACAAAAACAAAATCACCAACTTGATCCACAAAAACACACCAAGACATAACAGAGAACTAGAAGATCAACAGATCTATGGAACAGCTGTCCTGCCCTACATAAGAGGTACCACAGATAAAATCAGTAAGATACTACACAGGCATCACATCAAGACTGCCTTCAAAACAGACAAAAAAATAGCAGCAATCCTGAGGAACCCCAAAGACAAAATTGACCTGGAAAACCAAGGCATATACGAAATTCCCTGTACATCATGCCGGGCCACATACATTGGACAGACCAATAGAAGAATAAGTACCCGCCTAGATGAACACAAAAATGCAGTACAAAAGATGGAACACACCTCCTCACTAGTCCAACACATGAAAACCACAGGTCACAACATCAACTTCAATGGCACTAAAACCGTAGCCATTATAGAAAACCCCAACCACAGAATCATCAGAGAAGCCATAGAGATTGAAATAGACCTGACAGCATGAATAGAAGAGATGATTCCAGCAGACTGTCAATCATTTGGAAGCCTGCACTCTCAAATAGAAAGATCTCTATGCCACAAGCCAGGCAAACACCTGGGCAAAAACAGACTCCCTCTGATAGCTCCAACCCAAACATCCCCCCACCAGGCACCCAGGTGAAACCCAGCTTGCTAATGAATAGCAGCTTGCTAATGAAGAGCAGCCGTCCCTTCACACGGAGCCAAGATGCACTGAAAGCCTCCAACACAAGAACAGAGTGTTGCCAGCCAATCAAAGCCACAAAACAGACAGAAGAAACCAGAAACACCAATCAATCAAACTCCAAGTCCAATGAACACAGATCCAGGCTCCCAGCCAATCAGAATGGACCAGCCTCAAATTTGAAACCAGGAACTAACTCTATACAGAAGCCTGAGGATGGCAGATGAGATTCTGCTGAAACGTTGCTACAACTTTAACAGAACTACAATGATGTGGGATAATACCCGAAGGAAGCTAAACAGCACACATATATATATATATAAGTACCCGCGAAAGCCTAAGAAAACATATATATATATATGTGTGTGTGTGTGTGTGTTTTTCATCTTTTGCGGGTACTTACATGTGTGCTGTTTAGCTTCCTTCGGGTATTATCTCACGTCATTGTAGTTCTGTTAAAGTTGTGGCAACGTTTCAGCAGAATCTCATCTGCCATCCTCAGGTTTCTGTATAGAGTTAGTTCCTGGTTTCAAATTTGAGGCTGGTCCATATATACATTATTTATACAAACACACACACACACATATATCCCATGTTGAATATGTGGTAGCTTTACAGGAAAGCATAGTGTAAATTATTGCCTTTATTTCAATCTGGCATATATCTTACATGTTTCCTCTTTATTTTACATCAAAACAGTAATGTTTAGAGGTAGGTCCATCCGAGCTTGAATAAATTTATTTGAATAAATAAATGCTTGAATAAATTTCCATGGCTGAGGAAATTTCTCATACTTTAACCACAGCTACAGCTTTCTTGCTACTTATGCAACATATTGGCCAGAGTTAGGCCAAAACATTAAAGTCTGAAAAGAATGAAAAATGGCATTCCTTTTTGATTCACAAACATAATTTAATGGAAGTAGATAGAAATTTGATAGCAAGTCCCTTTAAAAAAAAAGAATAAGAAAAGATTACTTTGGAAATTTTAGAGAAAAGCAAAGCAGATGAAACATACTTATGAAATGCCAGCTTGAACTTCAGGAACATTCTAGTCCTTCTGAATGTTTTAACCTCCTTTATCCTTTCAGTACCTACAGAATCATTTTACATTTGAGTATTTTAAACGATTAAATGAACTACATGGAAATGATTATTACTGCACCGGGCAAAGCTTATGTTTAAGGACATGCTGTATTGCTGCAAACAAAGAACTGCTTTTGCACTATGGAGACACTTAGCTTTTCAAAGGAGGTAGTGATGAACCACACCATCAAAAACACTTTGCTGCAAATGAAAAAAAAAATCAGGTAGTAACTTTTTTAATGTACCACAAAAGAAACTCAAATATTGACTCCCTATGCATTTAATCCTGAAAGTTAAGCCCATGTCACACTGCCCAATGGATGCAAAAAGGACACAGCGGACGAGCAAAATGTTCCATCCGTTGTTATCCGCTCTCAAAAGGGACAAAAATTTGCATAACCAGAGCGGATAACACGGACGCGGGGAGGACGCAGGGTGGATGGAAAGCAGATGAGGAACGGAAGCCCAGCGGATGGAAGCGGATGGGAGGAGATGGCACATCTTCTAGGCTTCCTGGGGGCCGCAGCAAAGCGGACGCGTAACGGATACAGCGGATGCAGAGCGTATGCTGAACGGATGAAGTGGATGCACAGCGGATGCACAGCGGAAGCCTAATGGATGCCTGACGTTAATTGCGCATGCAGGGAGGATGCATTGTGTCAGCCCCACGGATATAACGGAAGCAGCTCGGAAGCAGGTCGCCATTCAAAGGAAAGACCTGCTGCCGGACGGATTGGCTGCCTTGCCTGCCCTGCCTGCATGTATGCCTGCAGGCCTTGCTGCAAGCCTTGCTTCCAGCCTTGCTGCCAGCCTCCCTGCCAGCCTTGGTGCCTGCCTTGGTGCCACCCTTCCTGCCAACCTTGGTGCCTGCCTGCCTGCTAGCCTGCCTGCCAGCCTTCCTACCAGCCTTGGTTCCTGCCAGCCTCCCTGCCAGCCAGCAACCCCACAACCATGCGGAAGCACAGCAAGCCTCAGCCATCTGCTGCCAGCCCTGGCAAGTGGGACAGGGCTACCATCCCGCCCCCCTGGCCCTCACTCTGGTTCTCCTGGGGCTTCTGCAGCACGGGCTCGCTCTTCTGGGGCTTGCGCTTCTGCTGCTTCTGCTTGTGGAGGAGCTGATGACAAGCACTCCAGCACCAGCCACCTCCACAGCACCTGGACCCTTCACCCCTGAGACTGAGCGACCAAGAGGAGTGCCAGAGACTCATTTTTGTTTTATAGCTTGTTGTTAATAAAGTCTATTTATGATTCACACACTTGTTTCATTTCTTTTTTTTGATAAAGTCTTGGTGGAAACTTTTAGAAATGGTTTAAGTTTTTGCATGCTTGTGGGATGGGTAAGGATAGCTTTGGAATGGGTTAGGATACCTGTGGGATGGGTAATAGCTGTGGGATGGGTTAGGATAGCAGTGGGATAGATAAACCTCCAGTGCAAGCATAGTGGGACTGTATGGTCCACCCTCCCAGGTGCCACACCTATGGCCCTTTATTATCAATAATAATGTAATAATTATCCACACATGTAAACATAAACACAACTCTTCATTAAACGCCTTGTTCATTGTAGGCCAACCAAACATACATGGCCCAATCTCATCCGTGTGATGAGACAGGCTGAAGGAAGCATCCATTAAGCATCTATCATCCTGTCTTGCCACTCCACTGCTCCAGCTGGGGAGTTGAACCAGTGTCTCAGGAGGTTGCACTGCTTCTTCGCTTCATGTGAGGCTCTGTTGGGGCCTTCCACATCCTCAGTGTCAATCAGGTTTTGCCCTTGCCTCCATTACCCAGGCTCCATGTCCCCATTGCCTTGTTGACAGTCCACAAGCCTGTTCTGCAACACTAGGTAGTGGGTGTGCATGAGATTGTGCAGGATGCAGCAAGCTTCCACGATCCTCCTCACGGTCTCTGGGCTATGCTGCATGGTGGTGAGAAGTACCTGGAACCTGTTGGCCTGGATGCCAAAGGCATTCTCCACCACCTGCCTTGCCCTGGACAGCCTGTAGTTGAAGATCCTCTCTTCACGGGTGAGGAGTCTGGAAGTGTAGGGCTTCATGAGGTAGGTTGTGAGAGAGAAGGCGTCATCCCCCACGATGAAGTAGGGCACATCTTGCTTGTCGTTGGGCAGGGGTTCTGGATCTGGGAAGCCCATGATGAGGTTGCATTCCAGCCCCTCCTTGAGGTCACTGGCATTTTATACCTGGGCATCTGAAGATGACCCGTTGCCTGAAGCATTGATGTACATGAACTTGTAGTCAGCATCGACCATGGTGAAGAGGATGATGCTGAAGAAGCCCTTGTATCTGAAATAAGTGGACCCTGACTTGGCTGGAGATTTGCAGGCCACATGCTTGCCATCTATGGCTCCAACGGTGTGGGGAAAGTCCCACTTCTGATACCACTGCTCTGCAACTTTCTTCCATCCTTCTTCAGTGGAGGGGCACTGGAGGAGCTCCTCCTTGTATTCTTCGATGATGGCCTGCACCACTTCTCTGACCACAATGCTGATGGTGTTGTGTGGCACCCTCCATCCATACTGCATGCTGCTGTAGGTGGTCCCGGAGGCCAGGTGGCGCAGAGTGAGTGCCACCTTGAGCCCAGGGTCCAGGCTAGGCCGGAAGTTGGTGTTTGCCTTGGTCAACCTGGGTGTCAGCCACTGCACAAGTTCATCAAACATGGCTGGAGGCATCCTCATGAAGTTCTGGAACGCCCGAATGTTTTCGTTCCTGAGCTCCACCATCAGCTTGTTGTACATTCTGTCCTCTGCTCTTCTGGCGAACCATCTTTGGACCCAGACTTTTTTTGGCTGCCTCTTTTTCTTCTCACAGTAGAGTTCACAGAGCCTGCAGATGGCTTCGCACTGTTGCAGAATGATGGTAGCTGCCGAAAGAATTTTGTTACAATCCACGTTGGACATGACTGGATGCTGTGGAAGAGGAAGAGCCAGATGAAGGCTGCAGAGGTCTGCACCGCTGGGCTGCTGTTCTGAAAGTGAGATGCAGATGAGTTGCTCCCCCTTTTTATAGGAAATATATGTTTTCCGCTCGGCATCCTCTAGGCATCCTGTAGACATCCTTAATATCCGAGATAGGTCCCCTCTGCGAACGTTTTTTTCCATTTTAAATGCTTTGTTTCCGTGCTGCATCTGTTATGCATCCATTCTGCATCCGTTCTGTGTCCGTTCCACTTCCTTCCTGCATCCGAGAGGATGCGAGTTGCGCAGATGCAGAACGGATGCCTAGCGGATATAGTGGATGCGGAACGGATGCAGAACGGATGCCTTGCGGATGTGTAGCGGATGCAGAACGGACGAACTGGATACATTTTCCACGCAAAAGTTTTGGGCAACCCAAAACTTTTGGAGCGGATGAAATGTCAATAAACGGATGCTGGATGGATAGAGAGGGAGCAAAATGGAGGCAGTGAATACATCGCATTTTCGAACGGATGGCAAGCTTTTTTTTCCGTTTTACATCCTCTTTGCATCCGTTGGTTCAGTGTGACATGGGCTTTAAATGATTTGAGATCAATGTTGTATAATCTGAAACAATCATGAGGATGATGACTTACATTATGTCTAAATGTTTTAAACATTTTGCATTGACAACTATACTTAGTAGTATTTTAATATTTATCATCCTGTGATAAATATTATTTATAATATTTATCACAGGATGATAAAATTTTATTATTATATTTGTTATAATATTTGTTATAATATTTATTATAATAAATATTATCAACATCCTGTGATAAATACAGAATACATTTTGAATAGCACAAACTGGAATCATTGCTATCACCTTCCTTTTAAAATTACACTGAGGATGTACATACAAGAATAGTAATAAAAGAATAAATAACTATGTAGATAGGCTGCTACACAAATGTGATTAATAAATAAAAATATAAAATCTGTCATTATGCCAATAGGAGATATATGTTAAGCATATCTCTTTAGTCACCACTGACTAAAAGAATGCGAAGTATAACCATACATATGAATAGTAATCACCTTAATGTCCTGTGATAAACTAATATGAATTTAAGGATTAAAAGTTATTTGAAAATGTAGTTTGTCATAATTAATTTTAAATTATGCCCAATGAAATCTTTACTTTTATTCAGAGGGTGTCTCCCAATTTATCAACATAGAAATTGCAGTTTGGGAACCTCTATTTTAAGCACTTCCATAGAGATCTGCTGCTTATATATTGTTTGAGTTACTGTCACATTTGTGTCCTCATCTTGACTTCTTGAATCTTGAAAGGACAAAATGGGAGGATGGAAAGGGGACTGTTCTACCATCTAGCCAATGGCAGCAGAAAAATAAGAATAATTATAAAAAGGTCTGCAGGGGTGTCAAACTGGAAGCCTGCGGGTCGGATGCATCACAAGCAGGCCATGCCCACCCCTACTCTGTGAAGAGAATTTTTTTTTCAAAACATCATGTGATTCTACAAATTTGACACCTGTAAGCTATTGCCTTACCTTTTTCCCTCTTTTTTTTTTCCACTGCATTTGCTGTTGCACTCTTTTCAGACAATGTTCCACCTCTGATCCTAATTGTGGCAAATGTGAGCATGATGTCATGCTTCTTTTATTCATGGGCCATCACTCAGTGGTATAGTATATAAAATATAAAAAATGGTCCACAGCAATTTTGAAGACATCAACATGTAAAATTAACATTAAAAATTACACTGCTGTTAGAAATAATTTAGGGAAGTCTGAGTTATTTTTATACAATGAAGGCAGAAAAAATATTGACACCTAAAGCTTTGAAAATCATAATATGCCCTCTTCTGGTGAATACATTTCAAGATGTTTTTTCTTTTACAAATTTATGGAGGCTTCCCCATTAACTTTGCTTGTGAGAAGCTGCCAGGAGGTGTCAAAAATAGGGGTGGAATTCTACCAGGTTGCACCAGTTCTAAAGAACTAGTTGTTATGATTCTGCACAGTTCAGAGAACTGGCAAATTGCACAATTAGCTGGCCCCGCCCCTCCCTGCCCTGCTCAGTCACTCTTAAAGCCCATGTCACACTGCACCAACGGATGTAAAACGGAGAGAAACACTTGCCATCCGTTGATTAACGCAATGCATCCATTCTGTACTCACTGCGTCCGTTTTTCTTCCTCTCTATCCATCCAGCATCCATTGACTGAGGTTCCATCTGCTCAAAAAGTTTAGAGCTGCTCATTATTTTCTGAGCTGCTCATTATTTTCTGAGCGGAAAATGTATCCAATGCGTCTGTTCTGCATCCGCAACGCATACGGGGAACATCCGTTAGGCATCCGTCGTCCACTACATCCGCTAGGCATCCGCTGCACATCCGCGCAACTCAAATCCGCTCCAGCAGAAAGCGGACACAGGGAGGAAATGGAACGGACATGGAACGGACGCGCAGCATTAGTAGCACGGCCGGAGAAAGGGTGAAAGCGGATGAATCTCGCAAAGAAAGCATTTAAAACAGAAAAAACGTTCGCAGAGGGGTATTAAGGATGTCTACAGGATGCCTAGAGGATGCAAAAGGACACATAGGGGAAAACCTATATTTCCGATAAAAAGGGGGACCAACTCACCTGGATCTCACTTTCAGTCCAGCAGCCCTGCTGCGCAGACCTCAGCAGCCTTCATCTGACTCTTCCTCTTCCACAGCATCCAGTCATGTCCACCATGGATCGTAACACAGTCCTTTTGGTAGCCACCATCATTCTGCAACAATGCGAAGCCATCTACAGGCTCTTTCAACTGTTCTACGGGAAGAAAAGGAGGCGGCCAAGAAGCGTCTGGGTCCGAAGATGGATCGGGAGAAGAGCAGAGTATGGACAGTACAACAAGCTGATGGTGGAGCTGAGGAACGAAGACCCTCGTGAATTCCAGAACTTCATGAGGATGCCTCCAGCCATGTTTGATGAAGTTGTGGAGAGGCTGACACCCAGGTTGACCAAGCAGAGCACCAACTTCTGGCCCAGCCTGGACCCTGGGCTGAAGGTGGCACTGACTCTGCACCACCTGGCCTCAGGGACCACCTACAGGAGCATGCAGTACGGCTGGAGGGTGCCACACAACACCATCAGCATTGTGGTCAGAGAAGTGGTGCAGGCCATCACCGAAGAATACCTGGAGGAGCTCCTCCAGTGCCCCTCTACTGAAGAAGGCTGGAAGAAAGTTGCAGAGCAGTGGTATCAGAAGTGGAACTTTCCCCACACCGTTGGAGCCATAGATGGGAAGCACGTGGCCTGCAAAGCTCCAGCCAAGTCAGGGTCCACTTATTTCAGATACAAGAGCTTCTTCAGCATCATCCTCTTCACCATGGTCAATGCTGACTACAAGTTCATGTACATTGATGCTTCAGGCAACGGGTCATCTTCAGATGCCCAGGTATGCAATGCCAGTGACCTCAAGGAGGGGCTGGAATGCAACCTCATCATGGGCTTCCCAGATCCAGACCCCCTGCCCAACGACACGCAAGATATGCCCTACTTCATCATGGGGGATGACGCCTTCTCCCTCAGAACCTACCTCATGAAGCCCTACACCTCCAGATGCCTCACCCATGAAGAGAGGATCTTCAACGACAGGGTGTCCAGGGCAAGGTGGGTGGTGGAGATGCCTTTGGCATCCTGGTCAACAGGTTCCAGGTACTTCTCACAACCATGCAGCATCGCCCAGAGACCGTGAGGAGGATCGTAGAAGCTTGCTGCATCCTGCACAATCTCATGCGCACCCGCTACCTAGTCTTGCAGAACAGGCTCATGGACCTCCAACAAGGCAATGGGACCATGGAGCCTGGGGAATGGAGGCAAGGGCGAAACCTGATAGACACTGAGGATGTGCAAGGCCCCAACAGAGCCTCATGTGAAGGGAAGAAGTAGTGCAACCTCCTGAAACACTGGTGCAACTCCCCAGCTGGAGCAGTGGTGTGGCAAGACAGGATGATAGATGATTAATGGATGCTTCCTTCGGCCTGTCTCATCACACTGATGAGATTGGGCCATGTATGTTGGTTGGGCTACAATGAACAGGGCAATTAATAAAGAGTTGTGTTTATGTTCAAATGTGTGGATCAATGAATAAATTGTTATTGATGATAAAGGGCCATATATGTGGCAGCTGGGAGGGTGGACCATACAGTCCCACTATGCTTGCACTGGAGGTTTATCAATCCCACAGCTATCTTAACCCATCCCCAAGGTATCCCTGCCCATCCCACAGCTATCTTAACCCATCCCCAAGGTATCCCTGCCCATCCCACTGCTATCCTTACCCATCCCACAAGCATGCAAAGGCTTAAACCATTTCTAAAAGTTTCCACCAAGACTTTATTTACAAAAATAAATGAAACAAGTGTGTGAAGCAAAGATAATCTTTATTAATAACAAGCTGTAAAAGAAAAATGACCCAAGTCAAGTGTCCAAATAAAGTCTACAGGTAGCCACCCAGTCTCTGGCACTCTTCTCTGTCACTCAGAGGTGTGCACAGTCTCAGGGGTGAAGGGTCCAGGTGCTGTGGAGGTGGCTGCTGCTGGAGTGCTGGTCTGAAGCCCCACTGGGGTGCCTGGCCCCCAGAGGACAACAGGGGATGGTGTGTTGAGGAAGCTCTCAGACAGCTGGCTCAGCCCCGTGATGTTGAGAGCTCCTTCCTCCATGCCATGTGGTGTCAGCCCCAGTACCGAGGACAGATGTACTGAGGCTGGGCTTGGCTGTGAGGTGGAGGAAGGAGCAGTGTAGTGGGGCTGTCTGGTCTGCAGTTGGGTGGGGACTGGCATTGGTGGCATGGGTGGCATGGGTGGCATGGGTGGCAGCAGTGGTGTGGGTGGCATTGGTGGCATCAGTGGAACCAGTGGCAACGGTGTTGTCTGATGAACCTGTGTCTGGACTGGGAAGGGCTACTGCCTGTGCTGCTGGAAATCCTGGTAACCATAGCCCTGGTAGGTGAGGGCCTATGGAAAGCCTTGGAATGGGAGTGACATCACCTGGGGTGGAGGAGCAGACCTGGACTGGGTGGGAGCAGGTTCATCTGGATCTGGAGGGTTGTGAAGCAGATCGGTGATCCTGTCCTTCACCACCTGGTACTGGGATTCCGCCATGTCCATGATGGTCTGGTTCACATAGGTGAGGAAGGGCTTGCGGTTGGAGGATGAGGAGTCGGTGTGTACCAGCTGAGAGAGGAGATCTATGCTGCTCCCAATGGTGTCTCTTATCTCCAGCAGGACAGTGTGGCTCTTTCACTCCTGTCTGGTTCTCTGCCTTTCTGTGGAGGTGGAGCTGGGGGTGCATATGCACATTCCAGGTGTGCATATGCTTCCACCAGCCGAGGAGCACCTCCGAAGTGTAGCCCAGGCTCTCCGCCTTCTCTCTCCAAGCAGCCTGCTTCGTTTTGGTGTCCCTATAGAGCCTGTGTCCCTTCCGCCATAGATACTCATTCTCTCTCAGCCACTCCAGCACCCCATCCTCATGTTCCTCCTCGATGTTGTATTGCCTCCTCTCCCGTTCTCGCGTCTGCCTCTTCCTCCCTTTGGCAGGACCACATGGGCCCTCATCAGAGAGGCTTCCAGGTTGTAGTGGCTGCTCCTCCACACCAGCAGCAGCAGCAGCACCAGCTGGACCAGGATCATCATCATCATCAGCAGCAGCAGCAGGACCAGCAGGACCAGGACCAGCAGCAGCAGAGTAAGCACCAGCAGCACCAGCAGCACCAGCAGCACCAGCAGCACCAGCAGCACCAGCAGGACCAGGATCAGCAGCAGCAGAGTAAGCTCCAGTAGTGCCAGCAGCGCCAGCAGGACCAGCAGCACCAGCAGGACCAGGAGCACCAGCAGGACCAGGAGCACCAGCAGGACCAGGAGCACCAGCAGGACCAGCAGGACGAGGAGCAGCTTCAGCAGAGTAAGCACCAGCAGAAGCACCACCGCCAGAAGTAGCATCAGCAGAGTAAGCACCAGCAGAAGCACCACCGCCAGAAGCAGCTTCAGCAGAGTATGCACCAGCAGAAGCACCACCGCCAGAAGCAGCATCAGCAGAGTAAGCACCAGCAGAAGCACCACCACCAGAAGCAGCATCATCAGCTCCTCCAGAAGCAGAAGCAGCAGAAGCCCAACCCCAGAAGAGCGAGCCCGTGCTGCAGAAGCCCCAGCAGAAGCACAGTGGGGGCCAGGGGGTGGGAGGGTGGCCCTGTCCCTCTTTCCAGGGCTGGCAGCAGATGGCTGAGGCTTTCTCTTCTTCCCCATGGTTGTGGGGTTGCTGGCTGGCAGGCAGGCTGGCAGGCAGGCAGGCAGGCTGGCTGGCAGGCTGGCAGGCTGGCAGGCAGGCAGGCTGGCAGGCTGGCAGGCTGGCAGGCTGGCAGGCTGGCAGGCTGGCAGGCTGGCAGGTTGGCAGGCTGGCAGGCTGGCAGGCAGTCGATGTGTCTGGAAGCAGGTCTTTCCTCTGAATGTTGACCTGCTTGGGAGCTGCTTCCCTTTATATCCGCGGGGCTGACACAATGCATCCTCCCCGCATGCGCAGTGAACACTAGACATCCGCTAGGCTTCTGCTAGGCATCCGCTAGGCTTCCGCTCTGCATCCACTTCATCCGCTAGGCTTCCGCTGTGCATCCGCTTCATCCGCTCAGCATCCGCTCTGCATCCGCTCTTTCCATTCCGCGTCTACTTTGCTGCACTCCCCCTGAAGCCTTGCGGATGTGCCATCTGGTCTCATCCACCTCCATCCGCTCAGCTTCCAAGCAGCATCCGCTTTCCATCCGCCCTGCGTCCTCCCCCCGTCCGTTCCTTTCTGTGTTGTCTGCTCTGGTTATGCAAATTTTTGCCCCTTTTGAGAGCGGATAACAACGGATGGAACATTTTTCTCATCCGCTGTGTCCTTTTTACAAACGTTTTGCATCCGTCGGCCAGTGTGATAGGGCCTTTACTGGGCATGCACACCATCCAACTTGTCTCCTAAGTTATTATTTTTCCTTCCCCCCCCCACCATCCTCAACTGTTCTGACTACCAGCTGTGCTAGAAGATTTAGATTAGCTAGAAAGCAAGAAATCGTTAGATTTCTAAATAATCTAAAAGCAGAGCTGAACTTCCCAGCTTCTATTTTTCAGTGCAGACTCAGGCAATAGATTACAGAATGGTACATCTCTGAGTGAATTTATGATTCTGTGAGCTACTCAATCTGCCTGCCTGCTTTGCCTGATTTTGGGTAAAAGTTGCTCTTTTTTAAATAAAAAATTCAATATTTACATAAATATTTACAATTTTACAAACAAGCTACACCCAACCAGTCACATGACCACCAAGCCACGCCCACAGAACAGGTTATTAATAAATTTGAATCCCACCCCTGGTCAAAAATCATGATCATGTGACCAAAGGGACACTGCAAGAGCCACAACTTTGTGAATAAATTTTGTCTGAATTCCTGGAAATTTCAATTCCACAGGAGTAAGGGGTCCTAGATTCTTTAAATTAGTGAATGTTTAGTGAACCTTGATTTACAAATTGACAGTATATTACACTATTTAGTCAGATCAACCCCAAAACAAGCTGAGTTTAAATGGAATGTAGATTTTGTGATTTGAAACAGATATCTTTTTATCATAATGCTTTGTAAAGATTTATGTTCTCATTATTTTTTAAAAAAAGCATATTAGGAAAGTAAAAGGTATCCACTGGGGCAGTTAAAAAAGCAAAATGCTTCAGTCAGTTATTATCCTCTTTTAAAAACCCCATAATCCATTGTGGAATGGAGTCTGAATGGAGCTGATTGTTTACTGGCCAGTTGCCCTTCCTGTCACCAATGCAGAATTTTATTCAGAAGAACAGATACATTCTCAATGTGCCCAGAGAGAGAAATATTTGCCTTACCTAGAATCGAACTCATAGCCTCCTGATTGGGAGGTAAGAGCTCTAGGCCACTGTACCACTCAGAAATGCTTCAGCCAATGCCCAGCATAATTTTTTACATAATTTTTTACCAAAAGAGTGGTGCCTTGATCACATTGTTGCAGCATCCACCATCATGACTATTTTGACCTTCCACCCTGATCTCCATGCAAGCTGTGGAAACACTTCAAAATAATTTTTGCTTCTATTTATTATTTTCAAATAATTTTCAAATAATTTGCTTCTATTTCTCCAGAAAGGACAAACTTCCAGCTACCAGAGATACTGCCTGCAGAAATAGAAGTGCAGTTTTTAGAACATAGAAAACTGACAACAGAAAAAGAATCTCCAAGTCTGCCCTTTGATGATATTTTTGTTTTGTTTATTTACTATTTTTTTATTTTATTTTTTAAATTTTTGTTGGATTAAAGACCTGTGTTTATTCCAAGCATGTTTTAACTCAGTTACCCACTACCACCATTGGAAATTGATTCCAAAATTCCATTATTTGTTTCTCTGAAGTAATGCTTCCTAACTTTATTTTTGAATCAGTTTGAGGTTATGCCCTTGATTTTACTTAAGTTGTTCTTGATTTTACTTAATATTGAAAATATTGCTTTCTAGAACTTTATTCATATTCTTAATATATTTAAATATATTCAATCTTTAATGTAGCCTTTTCCCAGCTGTCCTCCAGGATGTACTTATTCAGCTCTTCCAATCTCTCCTGATATGTTTTGTCCCGCAATGGGATCCTACATGTTCCACTATTGGTTCAGTGATAGTGCTTATGTGCATATGCACCTAATGTGTTTGCACCTAATGCATGCACACAGCTTTCCCCACACCAGCTGAGGCCTGCAGTGCCAATCAGCTGAGAGGATAAAGAAGAAAAAAGGGCAGGGGCAGGGGCGATCTTTTTTCTTCCTCTCAGCTGATCATCAGAGGCTATTTTTAACTACCCGTTCAGCCAAACTGGTCTGAATTGGTAGCATACCACCACTGGTTTTGTCCCTCAGACCTGGCACCATTTTTATTGCCCAACTTTTGACTCTGAACTTTTCATCCCCCTCTCCCAACCCTTAGTAGTCAAACAGCAGTTACAAACCTATAACATGTGCAATTCAGCAATGCTCTTAGGTGAATTATGTATCAAGAAAGACCAAGTTGGAAAAGATGAGAAGATTTCCTCTTTCTCTTTCTACCTTCTTCAGCCCATTACTGTCCATGTTTATTCATATATGGTTGAAACTTCAATTTATGTTTTATGACACAGAATTCTCACCCAAATAGATTGTGCATCTGTTTGCTGTATAAGATTACTTGGTCTCTCCATATTTCAGATAGGCACATATAGAAATAGATGTTATTTTCACAACACCCTTGTGAGTTCCATACATCGATGTTATTTTCACAACACCCTTGTGGGTTCCAGCTGAGAGGAAATAATTAGCTCAACATCATCCAGGGAGCTCTATTATCCACATGTACAAGCTTTATTAGATCAAAGTTCACCATGTTCATTCACATAAAAAGGTAGATATAATTTTCAGAGATATAGCACCCATAGACCATGAATTTTGGTCTCTTTGCTGTGTAACACCAGTAGTTGAGGAAGTATTAGGAACAGCAAGTATAGCAAAGGAGAAAGAGCTGGTCTGGATCCCAATGTAAGGTAATGAGAAAGAATGAGCAGAACTGGATTCTAAATTTGGAAACACAAAATACTGGAAAAGGGGAGACAAGAAAAGAGAAGCAGGATGGATTCTGTGAATAAGTAGAGTGGGCAGGGAAGCAGAGAAAAAGGAAGAAAACTAGAGTGGAGAATTGCCTGGATTCATACATAACATACTTTAGGAATTGTAGTCCTTCAAAAGGTAAGGTTTTCAGGCCCACTTCTTCTAGCAAAGTGAAGATCAAAATTTTATTATGCTCTGGTGTTTTCTAACTGGTTTTCATTCTGTAACTGTTGCATATCACTGTATTAATATTTTTTGTTGGAACCAAGCAGATGGTAACTGTAATTCTATGCTTCTAGAAAATTTGAAAAGTAAGATTGATTGACTGACACTCAGTGGGCTAAAATTCTATTGAATCACAGTAGATTGTAGTAAATGCAAAAATCATCATTGCCACATTTCAGTGATCTTAAACTGTGTTTGCTTTAGACTACTTGTGATTCAGCTTTAGCTCATGAACTCAGTTTAACACTTAATTGATGATCATAGACAGCCTGTACTAAATTCTAGGCATTTTTTATATTTAAAATACCCATCAAGATGTAATGATGCAAAAGTCATTCATCTCCAAGATCATCTGCAAATATGGTGTCCTTATTGATACATGGTTTTTAAAGTAGAATTTTTGCAGTGCCATGTGCAAGATTTTGCATTACCCAGTGATATCTTGGCTTGTCATTTCTGGACAGTTATACAAGTGAAGCTGGAACAAGACAAGCAAACAAAAGCAATGAAAAAGAGAAAATTTACTTGGGAAAATTGACATCATTTGCTCAAACAGGTCAAGCGCTTGCCTGCCTAGTTCCCCAACTTTTCAATTTTCATGTGCTTAGACTGTTGCTGAGCACTGCAACATTTCAACTAATTTTCTACTGTAATTTTAATAGAGTACCAAAGAAGACACTGGGATGCATCTTACTTGTGCTAAACCTGTGCCCATCACATTTTAGTTTCATAATGTCTGCATATGGTTATAAATATTGAATAAGAATAATAATATTAAAAGAAGAACCTTGTTAAGACTTCTTACATTTTTAAAACAATTTTAAGGATAAGAGTGCCTTTATCATTGGTTTAATACCATGTATTTTATTTTTCTTTTTTCTTTTTGGTTAAGTTTTATTGATTTTTAAGGACAAACAAAAACAAACAAAACATAAAAACATCCAGCTTTCTTCCATAAGTATACAAACAGTGTGTCGGTTGGTTTACAAATTTTTTGTGCATTGATTTCATTGTCTCAATTACAGTTACATTACATAATAACTCATATTATCAGAAATTGAATATCCTAGTATTATTATTAATCAATCATTTGACTATAATTTTGTTCATTCATACTTTGCGTGATAGCTATACTTAGTTTATTTTATAACAATTCATAAAGTCCTTCCAAATCTATCCTAAAAACATTTTATATATGTAATAATAATAATAATAAAAAAGAAATACATCTTTATATATTCATTATTTTCTATAATTCTACATATTCTATTACTATATTTTGTTATCAAGCCATTGATAGAAAAGGTCCCAAATTTTGTAAAATTGTTTATCCTCTTGTTCTCTAATTTCAAATGTCAATCTACTCATTTCAGCACATTCCAGTATTTTCTTGATAATTTCCTCCTGCAATGGTATTTTCTCATTTTCCAATTTTTAGCAAATACAATCCTAGCTGCTGTTAATACATTTACAATCAAATATTTTAAATCTTTGCTGTATGTATCAGGTAGAATTCCCAATAAAAATATCTCTGGTTTTAAATCTATATGCTTTTTAGTCATTTTTGCCAACCACGTGTGGATTTTCGTCTAATATTTTTTAGCATCCGCACATGTCCACCACATATGGTAATATGAGCCAGCTTTCTGATGACATTTCCAACATCTTTCGGATTTATTCTTGAACATTCTTGCTATTCTTGTTGGGGGAAAATGCCACCTGTAAAACATCTTATGCAAATTTTCTTTAAATGCTGTTGGCATTGTCATTTTATAATTTTAAGACCACAATTTTTGCCATTTCTCTAGATCAATCCCATATCCAAAATTCTTCCCCTAAACAATCATAGTTTCTTTAACTTGTCCTTCTTCTAGTTTAATTTCTAATAAATATCCATATAATTTTTTTATCATATTTTCATCAGTACCTGTCAAAATCTTATCTAAATCAGTCAATTTATTATAGAAACCTTCTGTTTTAAAGTCTTTTTCAAACCTTGAATGTATTTGCGCATAAGAAAACTAATTCATCTTTATACCTTGTTCCTCTAGTTTTTGCATCAATTAAAGTTCACCCTTTTCATTCAAAATTTCCCCATATCTAACTGTTTGTTCCTTCTTATATGTTATAGCATAAGAAAATGCTTCAATAGTCGATAACCAGACTGGAATTTTCAAATAACATTGTCTTTTAATCTTCTCCCAATTTAACCACAGAGACTCCTGTATATGATGTCTTCTAAAATAACCCTGTATTTTAGTTCCCTTATACCATAGAAAGGCATGACACCCCAACAACAGATCATGTCCTTCTAATTTCAACAATCTAGTATTTCTTAATGTTATGCATTCCTTAGCCCATGTCAAGTTTGTAGCTTGGTAGTAAAACTCCCAATTAGGCAGACCAAATCCTCCTCTAATTCTAGCATCTGGTAAGATTTTTAACTTTATTCTTGCTTTCTTACCTTGCCATATATATTTCAACACAATTTTGTTTAAATCTTCAAAGTCATCCTTTCTAAGCCTAATTGGTATTGTTTGAAACAAATATAGAATTCTGGGTAAAATATTCATTTTGATTGTTGAAATTCTCCCTATTAGTGATAATTGTAGGTTTTCCCATTTCGCCAAGTCTAGTGCTATCTGTTGTTTAAGTTTAATGTAATTGTTCTCTTTTAATGTACTACATCTTGCTGACAAATGTAAAGTTATCCACTGCCATAGCCGAACCTCTAAGCATAACTTTGAAAAATCTTTCAGGACCAGCTCCTTGCCAAAACTATGGTCACAAGCCACGGTCATCCCCATCTTCAAAAAGGGAGACCCCAGCCTAGTTGAAAATTACAGACCAATCTCCTTATGCTGCGTCACCTGTAAAGTCATGGAATCAATTATTAACCAATCCATTATTCTCTGCTTAGAGACAAACAACCTACTCTCTAATGAACAATTTGGTTTCAGAAAAAAATATCCTGTAATCTGCAACTCTTACACTGCAAAAATTTATGGACTACACAACTTGATCAGAGCAAAGCAATTGATGCAATCTACATAGACTTCTGTAAAGCCTTTGATTCAGTGGTACACAACAAACTACTACTAAAACTAAAATCTTATGGTGTCTCTGAACACCTACATAACTGGATAGAAGCATTCCTGTCAAACAGACAACAAATGGTCAAAATTGGGAGGTTCCAATCAAATTCTGTATGTGTCAATAGTGGTGTCCCCAAAGACAGTGTTCTAGGACCAATTCTTTTCATACTCTACATAAATGACCTCTGTGATCATATTAAGAGCAACTGCGTTCTCTTCGCTGATAATAAATCTATTGAACACCACAGACAATACTACTACCCTCCAAAAAGACCTTGACTATGTATCAGAATGATCAGTCAAATAGCAACTTCAAATCTCAACAAATAAATGCTCTGTCTTACATATTGGCAGAAAAAAATCAGAAAATAAAATACAAGCTAAATAGTCAAGACCTTGTTAAGGATCCAAACTTTGTCAAGGACCTTGGAGTACTCATCTCAAATGATCTAAGTGCTCGAGCCCACTGTAACTACATAGCCAAAAAGGCATTAAGAGTTGTTAATCTAATCCTACATAGCTTTTTCTCTGGTAATATCACACTACTAACTAGAGCATACAAAACATTTGCGAGACCAATACTTGAATACAGCTCATCAGTCTGGAACCCATATGATGTATCTGATATTAACACAATTGAAAAAGTCCAGAAATATTTCACAAGAAGAGTTCTCTGCTCCTCTACTCATTGCAGAATACCTTATGCCACTAGACTTGAAACTCTAGACCTAGAAAATCTAGAACTACGCTGCCTCCGGTCCGATCTAAATATAGTATATAAAATCATACATTGGAATGTCCTACCTGCAAATAAATCCTTCAGCTTCAATCATAACAATACAAGAGCACACAATTGATACAAACTCAAGGTTGACCACACCAAACTTGACTGCAGAGAATACGACTTCAGCAACAGAGTGGTCAATGTTTGGAATACTCTACCTGACTCTGTGGTTTCTTCCCCAAAACCCCAAAAACTTTAACCTTAGACTTTCTACTATTGACCTCACCCCTTTCCTAAAAGGTCTGTAGGGGTGTGTGCATAAGCACACCAATTGTGCCTATTGTCCCTGTCCTATTGTTTTTTATTTTTCTTATAAGTATCTATCTCATGTATTCAAAACTATATTTATTCTTTACCTGTATCTTGTAAGCGATTGACAAATCAAATAAATGCTAAAAATACTAAATTATTCTCTAGCATATTTATGTTCTGTTTCCTTGCCTGTGGTGAAGAAATATAAAGCTATATATTCAGGGATGGGTTTCTACTGGTTCTGTCCACCTCCGTAGAACCGGTATCTCTGAAGAGCAGCAGACATAGAACCAGTGTTGATGTTTTGGCCCACCCACCTACCCAGAATCTTACCTGACCTTTATTTCGTGCTTTTTCAACTTCAGCTGCCCTGTGAGGCACAGCTGCAGTTAAAAAAGCAGGAAAAAAGTGCTTTTTCAAAGGCTGCTTCTCTGCCTGCAGCGTGCTGATGATGATTTTCAGGCGTCTGTGCACAGCATGCAGGGAAGCACATTGTAAATCACTGTACCTCATAAATCACCGAACCGGTAGTTAACCCTGTCAGATCCCACCCCTGCATATATTATTTGATCGGTTATTAGATTTTGCTGCAACTAGCACTTTATTTGAAAGCAAGTCGATGCTGTCTATGAACTTAACATATATGCCTGTTACAAACTGATATTTGCTTAGATATAGTAAATATGCTTAGATATATCTTCTTCCCTTTCTGCTCCTTGAGTTACATTTGAATGACATGCTCTTTTTCTATGTAGCATTAAAGATCTACATTAGACTTTCTCAAACTTGACAAGTTTAAGATGTGTGAACTTCAACTTTCTACCATGGCTGGCTGGGGAATTCTAATAGTTGAAGTTCCCACAACTTAAAGGTGCCAAGTTTGAGAAACACTGATGTACATGATAGAAGATCTTTAAAGAACTGTCACAGAGATAAAATAAAACTGAGGAGCAATGCATGTGGAACTTTTTTTTGAAAGTTTCATCAAAGTATTTGCCAACGTAGGTATTTTTCTGACACAGTTTTTGAAGCAAGTGCTAAAATACAGCTGATTACTATAAATCTTCAAATGGTTCTTCAAATCCCCTTCAGCTAAAAGGATTTTAAATTCAATTTCCCCAGGTCATTGCAAAATCAAAGTTCAGCTTATGTGAAGCATTATCAAAAGACTATATTACGTGCAGTGGTGGGATTCAAATTTTTTTACTACTGGTTCTGTGAGCGTGGCTTGGTGGGCATGGCAGGGGAAGGATACTATAAAATCTCCAATCAGAGGTGGTATTTGCCGGTTCTCCAAACTACTCAAAATTTCCACTACTGGTTCTCCAGAACTGGTCAGAACCTGCTGTGAGGTGGAAGCAGATAAAAAACCACCAAAAGATTCGTTGATCCAAGGAAAACAAGGTTTTATTCATGTGTCTGCAGAGACGGGTCCCCTCAGGCATTGAAGGAACACAGAGCAAAATTCAGGCAGCATTTTTATCCCCTCTTACGAGGCCTTGGCTCACATTCTTTCTGTTTTCAAATTGATACATGTATTTCGAAGGTTCATACTAGCTCCTTATCTAGCAAAAGTAGTTATACGGTTTCTGACAATAAAGCAGCACTTTATTACAGTTCCCCATTGTTCTAGCCTTATCTTGTTTTTTTTCTCTTGTGCACAAACTGGAACACTTTCTTATTTAGCAGAACTACTGAGTTTTGAGACATACTTCCTTATTCAATTCAATGGGCCATCCAAAATGGCTTCGGTTCTGCTCACAAATCCCCCCTTTTTCTTTTTCCACTCTTGTCTCAAACTCAAAGAGCAGATCCTCTGCTTCTTTCAGAGTGATTTCTCTCTGATACATCATTAGAGGTTCTGCTTCCTGCTTCTTCTCAAATCTTGAACCCAAGGATTTCCCTATCTTCCCACATGTTGTTATTGCACCAGGGAAACACTGAAGACAACAACACAATAATACACAGCATATAATAATCAATATAATTCCCATTATGGTAGATCTAAACCAAGTGGAACTGGGAAGCCAAGACCATAGTGCTCCCCACAGGTCTGGCAATGAGGAGTCACCTTTTTGTGATAATGGATTAGAGCGAATACATTCTTCCATTACTTTTACTGTCTTTGTAATATTGGGTTGGAAATCATGGATGTATACACAGCAATGTGAATGAATCAGAAGCACCCCCCCCCCC